>OVAN01016374.1:0-10642 GCA_900406275.1 Anastatica hierochuntica
GACTCGTTCGTAGGTTTGGCGTCAATCGGCGTTTAGACATTTCCTCGAAACAATGCGGTTCTCCGATGGTCACGGTGGTCTCGTATGGTTCCGAAGTTCGTAATGCGAAGTCTTCCAAGAGTTATCCGTAAATCGTGGATGTTAACTTTAGGATTCGGGCTCTTTAGTTGTTCNTTAGAGATGCGATCTTGGACGTTGATTTCGAGATGACCATTTTTTATACCAACAAAGATGAAGTCTGCAAGGAAATCTTGAAACTCCTTGAGGCAAATATTATATATCCGATCTCGGATAGCACGTGGGTTTCTCCCGTGCATGTTGTGCTTAAGAAAGGAGGAGTTACGGTAGTTAAGAATGATAAAGATGAGCTAATCCCTACTAGAACTATAACAGGTCATAGGATGTGTGTTGACTATAGAAAGCTAAATGCATCAACTAGGAAAGACCTTTTCCCTTTACCTTTCATTGACCAAATGTTGAAAAGATTATAAAATCGATCATACTATTGCTTTTTAGACGGTTATTCCAGTTTCTTCCAAATACTGATTCATCCTACGGACCAAGAGAAAACCAGCTTTACTTGCCCTTATGGTATATATGCTTATAGGAGAATTCCTTTAGGTTTATGCATTGATCATGCTACTTTTCAAAGATGCATGATGTCCATATTTGATAACTTGATTGAAGAGTGTATGGAGGTCTTCATAGACAATTTTTCCGTCTATGTAGACTCCTTTGGTGGATGTCTTTCTACTCTATGTAGGGTATTGAAGAAATGCGACGAGACGACCAACCCCGTGCTAAATTGGGAAAAATGTCACTTCATGGTTCAAGGGATTGTACTCAGGAACAAAATTTCCAAGAAGGAGATTGAGGTTGATAAAGCGAAGATTGAGGTTGATAAAGGGAAGATTGAGGTGATGATGCACTTGGAACCACCAAGAACGGTCAGAGGAATTTATAGCTTCTTAAGCCATGCGGGTTTCTATAGGCGATTTATCAAGGATTTCCCACAAATCGCAAGACTGATGACAAGACTTCTATGCAAGGACATACCCTTTTAGTTTGATGAAGCTTGTATGAAGGCTTTTGGGAAGATCAAGGAAGCTTTGGTTTCAACTCCAATCATACAAACTCCTAATTGGGTATTTCCTTTCGAGATCATGTGCGATGCAAGTGATTTCGCGGTTGGAGTGGTTTTGGGGTAAAGAAAGGATAAGAAACTTCATGTAATCTACTATGCGAGCAATACGTTGGATGAAGCTCAAACTAAGTATGCCACAACAGAAAAGGAGCTCTTGGCCATAGTGTTTGCCTTTGAAAATTTTTGTTCATATATAGTGGGATCAAAGGTAATCGTATACACGAACCATGCAGATTTGAGACACTTATTGGCGAAAAAGGATTTTAAACCAAGATTGTTAAGATGGATTCTCCTCCTACATGAATTTAATCTAGAAATCAAGGATAAAAGGGTATTGAGAATGGAGTGGCGGATCACTTGTCAAGGATGAAGGTTGATGATGGATTACCAATTAATGACTTACTCCTGGAAGAACAAATCAACTCGGTAGAAACATTCTTCCTCATCGATGAAAATCTTAAACAACAGGAGGAAGAAAATGCAAGTGCGGTGACCACTACAATTCATTGGTATGCCGACTTTGTCAATTGTCTTGTGAGTGGAAAAGAGCAACCGAATATGTGAACTTATGGGAAAAAGAAGTTCTACCGCGATCTTAAGTCCTACAATTGGGATGATCCTTTCTTCTACAAGCAATGCAAGGATCGCTAAGTGTTTTAGTGTTTTGGAGAGAGATGAGCGAAAGAGTTGTAAAACGATTTCTTTATTAATGTTCAAGAGAATCGATTACAATATGAGTTTTGGGTGTAAATTTTTTGGATCCTTAAATTAGGGTTCTTCCCTTTGTATTTATAGCATTCAAATTCGTGTATTTCCATATATTTTATGGATAACTTCTACATTCGAGTCTATCTTACAATAAGGAATATTTCCCTAGATTCATTAAGGTATTTTTCCTTATCTCTTAAGATTTAGACCGACTAAGGGGAGAACCACCCTACCTCGGCTATGACCTCGGCTTGGCGATGGTGTCCTTGGCTATGGCCTTGGGTTGCACCTACAACTAGGGGGTTTATTTTTTGTCTTATTGGTCTAGGCTATGGCCGGACTCTAAGGGAATAAAATTACCCCCAACAGTTGCCCCCCACTCTTCATTTTCCACGTGTGGAATTTGAAGAGTAGATCCTTTCTTAAGAGATTATGGTTCATACCTTAGTTTGGGATCGACTTTGTAAAATAGGAAAGTAGAGTATAGCTTCAGCCATGGCTCTCGTTAGAATCGCCAGTTCTTTGCTGTTATGGCTTCATCCATGGTGAATCTTATTAGCGCTTAACGGGCCGCATCTTTTAGATGAGCTCTTGGACTTGAACTTTATGGCGCGGTTTGGGCTTCTCTTTTCGCTTTCGGCCCATTACCGCTAGTGTTAAATAAGCGGGAAAGCGAAGAGTCTTGGTCATCTTCTGCCATCGCTCTTGTCACATCATGTCACTCTCTTCTTCATTGCTCATTCACGCTACCGGCGATTATCTAATTCCGATAAGTTTCATCTTCTAATTACTATTCTGTTTAGTGTAGAGTCTCCAATTACTGATTTAGGGACATCACGGTTTTCTTGAATGGTAGTTATTTATAGAAAAACTCCATCTGGGGCTCCTCCATCTTCTGGTTTGCAAAGGCCCTTGCGGCTAGGGCAAGAATTCTGGGACTCGCCTCTCCTAATTCTAATGTCCCTCTGCCTTCTAGCTTTGGTGCTCCGGGAGGATCCAAGAGTCTTCCACTTCCGCCTCTGAAAAGACCTAGAGTTAACCCCAGGGATGGCTTGCCAGACAGAAATGCTCTCCGAGAGAAGTTGTATATATTCGACCTCTCGAACATGATAGAGAAGTGACTCCGTTCTTCCCAAGACCCTTATGCTGATCGCATGCATGTTCATCTTTCTTCTGTCACTATTGTGGCCTTAGTAATCTGGAACTTTCTTTATAACTGTCTTTTTGCAGCTTGTGGCTGCCATCTTTGTTCACAAGGAACAGAGCATTAAGGGTTCAGGTCAGGTTCCTGAGTTTAGTCCTAAAACAGAGAGCCTTCGAGAAAGAGTTAGCTGCGGAGCGGAGGAAGACTGCAGAGGCCCTTAGGAAGCTACAGGACACTATGTGCAGGGCTCAATATGCAGAAAAGCTTGTGGTTGCGAAGAAGAATGAGATCGCTGGATTCCTTCGGCATATCTTCTCTCTAGAGAGGCAGGTGGAAGCTTCTTATGGGAGTATCGACGCCATCGCTCATTAGGAGATTGCCAGGGACGTTCTCCAAGGGCACCGTGTGATGTGGGACCTGGAGAAGATCGAGGCTACCAACCAACGGGAGACCTCACGACCGGCCAAGGGAGATGGAGTGACTCCTCCTAACTATGTCGTGACCCTGCTAACCTTGCTCTCTTACCAAGAAATTGGAGATGGCCCTTCCGGAGAAGCCCCTGAGTCAGAGGTGGAGCGTGGAGTGTGATGGATTTTTGTTGTTGCCCTTTCTTTTCTTTTTTTTGAAGCGATGACTTTATGGCTTATAACTCTTTTCTTTTTGTGAGTATGACTTGTCTCTTTTTTTGCCCTTTTGAATGCACAAACTTCCTTTTTATTTTGTTTTTATGCAACAAAGACATTCAGACAATCACAAGTGTTACCTAAAAAAGGAGCTATCTTGAGCTCGATGTGCACAAGGCCTTTTTTGGACTAATGGTTCTTGGGCTAGAGTCTGTGATCAGCGATACTACCCCTTTTTGTGAGTGGCTTGCTCGGTGGATGCTAAGCCTTTGGGCACAAGTCCTTTTTGGACATTTAGTCCCTGAGCCGAAGCCTTATTGACATTGTGTGTCAGAGTTTTTGCTAGCTTTATTGTTATCGACCGGTTTTAAGTTTTTCTATGAGCCGCATACTAGGATGGACAGGGGTGCACATATCCATTAGTTTTGCTAACTCAAAGTTTTGATGCATTGCATCTACGACCATTAGGAGCCCATCCGCATTTTGCCATGGCTTTTTAGCCATAATTTTTAGGATCTCGTCCGCATTAGATGGACCATAGTTAGGAGCATGTCCGCATTCCGCCAAGGCCTTTCAGCCATGGTTTTTAGGATCCCGTCCGCATTATATGGATTTTTTAAGGTACAAGGCCTTGGTGGGCATAAAGCCTTAGTAGATTCCTATAGAGATTTCCAAAGATAGTGTATATCTTTTTCTCCAAAGGAAATCAATTTTCTTTTCTTTCAAGAATGTATTTCAAGACCCGCAGTGTCTTTCGTCAAAGAATAGCGGGAGCTTTTATTACATAATTGAATTCTAAGAAAAACGATGGCCCTCTCATGGCTGAGGAGAAGTACCAAGGCTTACGCCAAGGCCTTCTTACCTAGAAGTGGTATTTTTTGAGGTGGAGGGTGTTCCAGCTGTTTGGTTGCCCTCTCCCATGCCTCTCAGTAAGCCTCGGCATTTCGTATCTCTATGATCTTGTAAGGTCCTTCCCAGGTTGGGGATAGCTTTCAAGCAGCTTTATCCTTGGTGTTGTCAAACACTCTTCTAAGGACCCAATCTCCTTTTTGGAATGTTCACGTTCTGACCTTTCTATTATAGCTCCTAGCTACTTCTTGTTGGTAACACCAATTGCGTACAATCACAACATCCTTTTTTTCCTCGATTAAGTCTAGGTCTAAATCTATCAAGTCATCGTTAACTTCTTAATCGTGGTAGAGAGTTCTGGCTGTTTTCACGCTTATCTCTGCTAGAATGATTGCTTATGTGCCTTAGACCATAGAGTAGGGTGTTTCGCCGTGGCAGACTTGGTTGTTGTTCAGTAAGCCCATAGCACGCTAGGGAGTTCGTCGACCCACAATCGTATATTTGCATCGAGCTTTTTTTAAGCATGTTGACGGTGGTTTTGTTAGTTGATTCTGCCTGGCCATTTGACTGTGGATGACGGGGTGTGGCTAAGCTGAGTTTAATCTCTCACGTCTCACATAATTTCTTGAAAGCATTGTTAGTGAAATAGGGCCCTTTGTATGTGGCAATCTCGTGGGGCACTCAAAACCTGCATATGATTCTCTTCCAGAGGAAACTCCGTATTTGGACGTATGTGATTTGACTCAACGCTTCTGCTTCTACCCGTTTGGTGAAGTAATCCGTCATCACGAGCAGAAAAACCTTTTGTGAAAGCACCATAGCAAATTTTCCAACTATATCCATGCCCCATTTTTCGAAAGGCCATGACGCTCCTATTGGCTTCAAATTCTCAAGGGAAACTTGGACACTTGGGCAAGTATCTGGCATTACTTGCAATTACGTGCGTAAAGTTTTGCATCATTAGCTAGCGTTGGCCAATAATATCTTGTTCCCTGTGTTCTTAGGGCAAGGCTACTGCCCCCCCAAGAAAGGTGCTTTTGTGGAGTTCCTCTAAACCGAGCCTTGCTTCGGGCCATCCAAGGCATTTTAGTAATGGTCCCCAGAAGGATCGTCGATAGAGGTTTTGACCCCTGGGTCATGTGATCATCTGCTTCGACTTCTTTGGCGAGTACTTCTTTAGCGATGGTTGGCCATTGTAGCATTAGCAGGGGATATCAAGACTTTTGGTAGCTTGCAACCCAGATCCAAGGTTGGCCAATGCGTCAGCCTGGCCGTTTTGTTCTCGTGGAATTTGGTGCAGTTTGCACTCCTCGAAGTCCCTAGCTTGATAGTCGCCTTGGATCTGGTTGACGATCAATTGTGAGTCGCTATGGACTGCAATCTTTCTAGCTCCCAGCTATTTTGCTAATGTAAGCCCAGCTATAAGGGCCTCGTACTCGGCTTCGTTGTTTGTAGCTTTGAATTCGCATCGGACTGCTCGGGATGCTTTCTTGCCATGGAGTGAGGTCAATAAGATTCCAAGGCCTTTTCCCCTAGCGTTGCTAGAGCCATCCACATGCAATATCCATTCTCCATATGATCTTGTGGTTTGGAGAGTTTGTACCTCCTCCTTAACCAACGGATCCATAATGGGTGTGAATTCTGCTACAAAGCCTACTAGCGCATGGGCTTTTATAGCGGTGGTTGGCCTGAAGACTACGTTGTACTCTCCCAGCTCTATGGACCATTTGGCTAACCAACCTGATACTTTAGGTTTGTGCAGGACTGCTTTGATAGGAGCTGAGGTTACTAGCACGATCGTATGTGCTTTGATGTAGGGTCTTAGTTTTCGGGCCGCTAACCAAGGCCAAGACCAACTTCTCCAGGTAACTGTATCATGTCTCGGCATCCATAAGTGATTTGCTAACGTAGTAGACAGAATGTTTGATAGCGGCTTTTTTCCTCACGAAGATGGCGCTAATAGTGTGATCGGAGATGGCGAGATACAACAGCAGGGGTTCTTTGTCCTTGGGCTTAGATAGCAATGGCGGTGTGGATAGATAACCTTTAAGG
Organism: Anastatica hierochuntica; assembly: GCA_900406275.1. Classification (NCBI taxonomy): domain Eukaryota; kingdom Viridiplantae; phylum Streptophyta; class Magnoliopsida; order Brassicales; family Brassicaceae; genus Anastatica; species Anastatica hierochuntica. Next base: position 6,521 of record OVAN01016374.1, read on the forward strand.
GCCGCCAAGGCTTCTTTTTAGTTATTGTCCCACACGAACTCCTTTCCCTTCTTGAGGGCTTCGAAGAAGGGATGAGACTTGTCTGATAGCCTTGAGATGAACTTGCTAAGGGCCGCCATTCTTCCTGCTAGCTTCCAAATGTCCCTGAGAGTTTGTGGTGTTAGGATCCCTTGGATCGCTCTTATTTTCTCTATATTAGCTTCAATTCCTCGATGAGTAACGATATATCCTAAGAACGATATAGCCTAGGCTCAGGGAGGCTAGGCTGGCGTTGTCGGGTTATCTCAGTACTCCTCTTGGTGATAAAGTCCTTGAGGAGCCCCTTCTCTAGGAGATTTTTCACCTCCTGCCTTAACAGAGCACAATTATTGGTTTGATGGCCATAGTCTCGGTGGAAGCCACACCATTCGAAGTTTCCTCCTTTGGCGTAGGTGGAAGATCATGGCTTAGGCAGCCACGTGACTTCCTTGGCGAAATGCCTTAGCTCCGCAACTACCTCTCTTGGGGTCGTGGTTAGTATATCTTCGACGAGCTTGGGTAAAGCCAAGTGCTCTTCCTTACTGACTACTACCACGGACTTGGCCCATGGATTGGCGGGATTCTTGCTGCTTCCTCCAGCCCTTGTGTGGCCTTGAGACCGGTCCGCTTGTCTGCTAAGGACTTTATCCTACTTGGGGATCTTGGGACTAGCCTTTGGAGCTACGTGAGCTTGATAGGCAAGGTCCTCCTCCCACTTTATCTGTACCCAGGCCATAGAAAGGACATCATCCATCATATGGTAAGGGTACTTAGTTAGATCTTTGTAGAGGTTAATGTTACCCAACAACCCATGCCTGAAGGCTAAGATAGTTTTTGAGGCGACGCAGTTGGGCACCAATACTTTTGCCTCGTTGAACTATTGGATGTACTCCTTTAGACTCTCATCATCTCGTTATTTGATTTTCTAGTGGTCATCGAAGATACATCTCAGGGTATGGTTGCTGGCGAACTGCTCTACGAAGCGATCAGTTAATCTAGAAAAGGAGTCGATGGAGTCATTGGTTAGGTTAGAGTACCATAACAGCGTTGGGCCTATGAGGGTTGCTCCAAATACTTTGCACACACAGACTTCCAAGTGCTCATGACCGATGGGGACAGTGAGCGTGCAGTGGCGGTATTGGTCTATATGTGTGTCGGGGTTGGAGATCCCATCATACAGGGCCATGGTTGGCCAAGTGAATCTCTTAGGTACTTCGCTAAGAGCGATGGCGTCGATAACTGGTGTGTCAGCGTAGGAATTAGGGCGCTATTTATGATTGGTAGAGCCACCCCTGGCAAGCGATTAATCATGTTCTCCATAACTTCTAGTCTTCCCGTTAGCATGGCTTCCAGTCCATGGGCCTCTTTAGCGCTTCCTTCATGAGTTTTCCTAGGGTCGTTTTTATGGTAGGAGTCAGGGGTCCGGGTCAGACCCGATCTTGGAGTTTGATACGCTTGTGCCTCCTTTGCGACCGCTACCGGTGTCTCGTCTAGCGACTGCATCGGTGGAACCTTCATCTTGAACCTGACATGTTTCCTGTCGCCTTCGGTGCCTGCATAAGATGTTTGAGCGCTTTTCTTTGCCATCGAAGCTTTTACAAGCGTATTCTCATCTTCCAACTCCTTTAGGTGAGCTTCGTTCTATCTCAGCTTTGTCGTGATCCGCTTGTACTCTTGAAGCTTGCCGCGATTGCCGTATCATCAGCAGTCTTGGGCATTCTCTCCATAGATGCGGATCCGAGGATGTCGGTGTTTTATAGTTCGAATGAATTGTTAGATTCGCTCATCTTTGTTTCTTTGTTCTTGTTGAAATCTCACCCTCCTTCTAGCGCCAAATTATTTGGAGGTTTTTTCAATGATTCTTCTATTGGGTGTAATTTTATTCCCTTAGTTGTAGGTGCTAACCAAGGCCATAGCCAAGGACATTATCGCCAAGCTGAGGCCATAGCCGAGGTAGGGTGGGTATCCCCTAAGTCGGTCTAAGATCTTAAGAGATAAGGAAAAATGCTTTATTCAATATTGCGAAATATTCCTTTTATATGATAAGCTCGAATATAGGAGTTATCCATAAGATAAATGGGAAAACCCTAAATCCGAAGCTATAAATACAAAGGGAAGAACCCTAATTCAAGGATCCGACCCTAAGACTTTGAAACATACATTCTTGTCATCGACCTCTTATTAAGAAATAATAAAGAAGAGTCTTTTGCATATTTTTGTGTCTCCTTTGCTCATCTTTTTTTCTCAAAAACCCTAAAAACCCTTAGTTGACTTGATCTTGTTCTTCTCCATCGATGAATGTCTAAGAAAAACCCCCCAAATAGTTTGGCGCTTGAAGAAGGAGGAGATTCCAACAAGAACAAAGCATCGAAGATGAGCAGAAACCTCGAATCCGTGTCCGAGGAAGTAGCAGCGAATCCAACTGAAGAAAAATTACCCGAGATTGCCGACGACACGGTGATTGCGACGGATCACCAAGACACGAGCAGATCGCGGCAAAGCTGCAGGAGAATGAACTGATCGCGCATAAACTAAAATAAAATGAAGGTCGTCTAAAGGAGTTAGAAGACGAGAACGTGGTTCTCAAAGCCTTAACGGCGGAGGCAGATGATGACATGCTCGAAAACGATGGCGAAGACGACGAGAGGCGTGCCGATTCAAGAGAAAAGTCCTGTCGATGCAGACCTTAGGCGAGACGCCACTGAAGTTCGTTAAGGAGGCTCGGGATGCATCAGACTCAAAGCTCAGATCTCACCCGGGCTCCTGGCTCTTACCACAAAAATAGCCCTAGCAAACCCTATGAAGGAAACTCTAATGAGGCCCTTGGTGTGGAAGCCATGCTAACGGGGAGGTTAGAAGATAAGGAGAACATGATAAAGCGTCTGTCGGGAGTAGCTTCACCGATTATCAGGAGCGCTCCTAACTCCTACGCAGATACGCCCTTTGTTGACCATATTGCCTATGGCGGAGTACCGAAGAGGTTCTCCTGGCCAACCATGACTCTATCCAATAGGACCACCGATCCAGACATGCGCATCTCATACTATCGCCAATACATGCTCACTGTCGCCATCGGCTATGAGCACTTGGAGGTATGTATGTGCAAAGGATTTGAAGCAACCCTCATAGACCCAACGTTGTTGTAGTACTCCAACCTTGACAACGACTCTATCGATCCTTCGTCGTGCTAACAGACCGCTTCATTGAGCAGTTCGCTAGCAGCCAAGTCTTGAGACATGATTTCGATGATCTATATCGGATCAAGCAACACCCTGACGAGAGCTTGAGAGAGTACCTCCACCGATTCAATGTAGTGAAGGGTCGGTCCCCAATTGTAACGCCTCCACGGCCATCTCAGCCTTTAGGCAAGGGCTGTTACACGATGGCGACGTGTACAAGGACCTCACTAAGTACCCATGCGATACCATGGAGGACGTACTCTCCAAGACCTGGGCCAAATTTAAATGGGAAGAAGACCCATTATGTAATAAAAGATCCGTTATTCTTTGACGAAAGAAATTGTGGTTCTTGAAATAAATTCTTAAAAGAAAAGAAAAATGATTTCCTTCAGAGAAAAAGATATAATGCGGACGAGATCCTAAAAACCATGGCTGAAAGGTCATGGCGGAATGCGGACGGGCTCCTAACTATAGTCCATCGAATGCGGACCAGATCCTAAAAACCATGGCCGAAAGATCATGGCGGAATGCGGACGAGTTCCCAAAAACCATGGTTGAAAGGCTATGGCGAAATGCGGACCAGATCCTAATGATGGTAGATGCAATGCATCAAAACTATGAGTTAGAAAAACTAAGGGATATGTGCACCCCTATCCATACTAGTTAGCGGCTCAAAGAAAAACTTAAAACCAGTCGGTCACAATAAAGCTAGCAAAAACTCTGACACACAATGTCAACAAGGCTTTGGCCCAGGGACTAAATGTCCAAAGAGGCCTTGTGCCTAGAGGCAGGTGTGCCCACCGATCTCATGTATTAAAACATGGGACCTTGGCTCACCAATGGCTTGATGCCCCAACTCATGGTTAAGAGCACCACGGATCCATGGTTCTCTAGGCCATGTGCCCCCGGGCTTAGATATCAAATA
>OVAN01016375.1:0-10641 GCA_900406275.1 Anastatica hierochuntica
AGGCTTAGAGGTTTGAGACTTAATTCAAACTTGACAAATCTCTTATCACTTAGATCGTAAGGATTGTATATATACATCTCGTTTCTCATCCGGCAGATGGACCAGGAAACATAATAACAACGGTTCAACTTAAGGGGAAAAACTACGAATAATGGGCCAAACATGTGCGGAATGCATTAAGGACTAAGAGAAAGTTGGTGTTCATTGACGGAACTCTGAAGAAACCAACATTAAGAGAAGAAGCAGAGCAGTGGGAAGTTGTGAATGAAATGATTGTGGCATCGATAATGAACACAATCAAGCCTACTATCAGAACAACGATATCAATGGTGGAGGATGCGAGTATTCTCTGGGAGGATCTGAAGCTTCAGTTCTCGGCAGGAAATGGAGTACGTGTCCATGAATTGAAAGCGGATATAGCATGTTGCAAGCAGCAAGGAGATTCAATAGTTGTTTACTATGGTAAGCTAAAAAGGATGTGGGATGAATTGGCTATCTACAAGCCAATTAGAAGCTGCTCATGTGGAGAAATCGCGACCCTGCTTCAACAAGATCAAGAGGAATATCGAACTCATGAGTTCTGGATGGGTCTAACAACGCAAAGTTTGGGATAGTGAGATCAAATATAACAAGTATTGAACCACTTCCTAAACTTTCGCAAGTCTATCAGAGAGTAATAAGAGAAGAAAGGTAACAAACAATCTCTAAGAACAGAGACGATAAACCATAAGCAATGGAATTCTCGGTTCAAGCAAAACCAAAGAATATCCAGAGTTTTCATCGAGAAACAGAGCATCTAGTGTGCTCACACCGTGGGAAAAGTGGACAAGATGTGACTGACTGCTACCAATTAAAAGGATACCCAGATTGGTGGGGTGTAAGAGGAGGAAGAGGAAGCTTTCGTGGTGATACTAGAGGAAGATGCCGAGGAGGAGGTTTGGTTGGTGGCTATGGAAGAGGACGTGGCTACACAACTATAGGGAATATGGCGATAGGAGGAGTTGCGAATGCGGCACAAGTAATTCAACCACACGTTGGAATGGCGGGTCATATGGTGAGAAAAGAAGGAGGTTATGATCGTACCTCTCTTCCTCAGCTAAGTGATGAATAACGGACAACACTAATGAGTTTGCTTAACACGTCGTGACCAGGACATACAGAGAAACTAATGGTAAGGAAGAACATGTTGAGTTTATTGTTGACACAGGAGCCTCTTACCACATGACATGGAACCTGGAGTTGTTGACAAACGCTGTAGATATTGTGCCTTGCTCGATTAGGTTACCAGATGGTGATCGAATCATTGCTGTTAAACAAGGAGACATATGTCTCGGTGGAGACTTGTGGCTGCGAGGAGTGCTTTATGCACCTGATGTAAAATACTCACTAATCTCTGTTGCTAAGTTACTCAAATTAATTAGAGGATCCTCCATAACTTTTACATCTGATTTATGTGTGTTACAGGACCATACCAAGATGACGGTGATTGGTGCAGGTGAAGAACGTGATGGGATCTATATTTTCAAAGGATCAGGTAGAACGTGATGGTTGGCATCGTCGTTTGGGTCATCCATCAGATCGAGTTTTATCTTATTTATCACATTCTATAAGTATGAATAAAACACCGAGAGTGATTAAGTGTGTGACATTTGTTTCCGAGCTAAAAAAACTCGAGATTCTTTTTCGGATAGTGATAATAAAGTAGAGGATATTTTTGATTTGATTCATTGCGATGTTTGGGAGGCATATCAGACACCTTCTTCTATAGGAGCAACGTACTTTTTAATTATTGTGGATGATTTTTCACGTGCAGTATGGATATTTCTAATGACCGAGAAATGGGAAGAGGACACGGAGCGAAACGCCAATCTTCCAAGCTGCAAGACTATGTCCTTTATACGGCTATAGCACCTGACCCATCACGTTCATCTCCGCTGCTAGCACCATCATCTCTAGGTATGGTTTCATATCCGATAACACATTATGTCACATGTGAACGTTTTTCCGATGCTCATCAGGTGTTCTTGGCGGCAATTACGGCCCATGTGGCACCACAAACTTATGTTGAGGCTATAGAGGATGAGAGGTGGCGGAAAGCAGCCTCTGGTGAAATTGATGCCCTTGAACTAAATCGGACTTGGGATATAACAATTTTACCTCCTGGAAAGAAAGCTATTGGGTGTCATTGGGTGTTTACGATCAAATTCAATTCTGATGGTACGATTGAGAGGTACAAAGCCCGATTAGTAGCACTTGGTAATCGTCAGAAAGAGGGGATAGACTATGATGAAACGTTTGTGCGAGTTGTTAAGATGACAACGGTACGCACATTCTTGAAGGTGGCAGCAACAAAGAACTGAGAAGTTCACAAAATGAATTTCCATAACGCATTTTTACACGGAGATTTGGAAGAAGAGGTGTATATGAAGCTTCCACCAGGATTTAGTAGTGGTGATGGGAATAAAGTGTGCATTTTGAGAAAATCGATCTACGGATTGAAACAATCCCCAAGATGTTGGTTCTCCAAGTTCACAACAGCTATAAAAAGATATGGTTTTCAACAAAATAAGAAAGATTACTCACTGTTCTGGTTACAAAGAGGAGAGTTGCGACTTTATGTGATAGTGTACGTAGACGACTTGGTCATTGGGGGGTAATGACAGAGAAGCTGTTAAACGATTCAAAGGATACTTAGGTCAATGGTTTAGAATGAAAGACTTGGGTTACTTGAAGTATTTTCTGGGTTTGGAGGTGGCACGTTCGTCAAAAGGGATTTACTTGTCACAAAGGAAATATGCATGTGATATATTGGCCGAGTGTGGGATGCTTGGAGGTCGACCAGTTGCAACCCCAGTAGAACAACATCATCAATTGACTGTCGATGGTGATGACTTATTTGAAGAACCGGAGAGGTACATAAGATTGGTGGGTCGACTTGTGTACTTATCTATTACGAGACCGAAGCTTTCTTACATAGTTAGTGTACTTGCTCAGTTCATGCATAAGCCACAGCAAAAACATTGGTTTGGTGCACTTAGAGTCGTACGTTACATCAAGAGTTGTCCAGGGCAAGAGATTTTACTTACATCAAAGGATGATCTCACGGTCTCTGCATTTTGTGATGCGGATTGGGCAGCGTGTGCGATGACAAAAAGATCATTAACAGGCTATGTAGTTATGTTGGGAGACTCACCGGTTGCATGTAAAACAATGAAGCAATGATGTCTCGCGATCGTCAGCGGAGGCCGAATATCTAGCAATGGCGGACACGGTCTCGGAGTTGAAGTGGCACCGTGAGTTATTGGACTATTTTCGTGTTAAACATGAAGAACCGATAAAGCTCTACTGTGATAATCAATCATCATTACACATAGCGAAGAATCCGGTATTTCACGAGAGAACGAAATATTCGAGAATGATTGTCATTATGTTCGGGATGAAATAATGAATGGTTCGGTTAAGACTATGAAGATTCATACTTCCGAACAAGTGACATATATATTTACCAAAGGCTTGGGTGTACCACAATTCAAGTAACTTTGTAGCAAGTTGGGCATTTGTGATCTTCATGCACCAACTTGAGGGGGAGTATTGGAGCGGAGAGTACGAACCTTGCGGAGAAAGACAATGTATATATGAGTTTCCTTAAGTCTAGTTACATATATGTATTATTTCCATTACTTAGATCGTAAGGGTTGTATATATACATCTCGATGGACATATGAATGAGATCAAGGGTTTGAATACTAAGCTTACTAAGTACCAAATTTTGACAGTTTTTCTCGCAATATTATTTTTAATTATAATTAAGTTTGTCTGTATATGTATGTAATGTAGTCAGAAACTTCAAGATGTGCACGATTTAGACGATGCACATTCAAGTTGTATAAAAAGATGATATACAATTCAAAGTCTCTATAACGGGAGCTTATGCCCTTTCTAGTTTATACTAGTTAGTCGGCCATTATACTACGTGGACATAAATTTATAAAGAATTTAGATTTAATAATTTAGTAATATGACCAATTTCCAATAGCAGGATGCTTTACACCGTATGTCATTCAGTATTAGCAAAGATTAGTTTCGGACTTAGAAAAGAGAATACTAACAACGATTTGAGCTAGTGGTTTAGCGTAAAGAGTTTGTTTCCTTGTGTACCTAGTTTGATTTGAATCTTTGTTATGGAATTTAGAAAATGACTCGTTGAAAGGACGGTTCACGTATGTCATTCGGTATTAGCAAAAATTGGTACCGGATATAGGGGAGATTAATTAAAGCTTTGGTTCGAACTCTTTCAACTTAATGTGATGACGACGACGACGACGATAATGATAATTTAGTAATATATAATTTTTTATCAGTTTACAAATTTATTATGCATGGATATACACGTTTAAATTTTGTCTTATTTTTTCAAATTATAATAAAATTATGTTTAAGTTATTTAGGGGGTGTATTCCAGCACTGGTTTTATGTGATTTGTGTTAAAATTTGAAATAACATGTTATTGTAACAAGAGTTTTAAAAAGTCTTGTAGAATTCATTGTTATTGAAATTGTGATATTAAAATGTATCTTCAAAATCCACTGTTATTGAAAATATTTTAAGTAGTGGATTTTAAGTGATTTAAGGTGTTTTATAGGAATTTCCTTGTTAAAAATACAAAAAAATCAAATCACATGATTTTAAGTGAAATCGCTGAGAATTCCTACAAAAATAACAACAACTTCCCTAACTCATCAAAATCTTCTAAAACTCATTAAAAATCAAATCCCATAAAATACATAATTCAATGCATCCCCTTAATTATTTTTTATATGTGCATAAGAGTTTCACTATATGCAAAACATGTTATATTAAACAGCTCTATTAACATGTTTTGCAAATGATGAAAATATTTTGAGAACTTTGATATTCGATCTTGTAAAAAAATTATAGTCCTAGTAATTTTGTTTAAAATTATTATCTATGTTTTAAATAAATTAATTTATTATCAAAAAATTGAAGTAGCCAAATCAACACTCTAAAGGTAATTTGAAATAATGAGTTGGCAGAGTGATTAAACTTCTAAATTCTAAAATAAAATTAGAAAATAAAAATTTTAAAATAAAAAGTAAGTCGATACTTTAACCTGCGAATTGGGTGTGATTTTTCGTTCAAATACAGACCTTTCGCTAACTGAATTCTCTGATATCAATCACAACATATCTTCCACGTTGCTAGCTGAAACAAATGTTGTCTGTATGACCATTTCAAAGGCCAAGGATCAAGGACTAATTGAGGTACAAATCTTCAATGATTGTCAAGTTCACATTCATCTTCTTCAAGGAGATGATTCGCACAATGATCTTAATTCAATCCTTGCGGATATTTGTTATTTAGCCGAGTGTTTTAAAAAAAATTTGTTTCTCTATCTCATAACTTCCATGATGATGTTCTTGCTAAGGACGCCTTGAGACCCTTTTATACTTCGGGCTGAAGTTCTGATAATATTTATGTTTGCGGACCAAAAGAAAAAAAGACAAGAGTCTCCTAACCTAAAGAGAGATAAATCCATTTAGATATACATGCATACAGTCCTCATCCCTTCCCAATCATAAAAGGATAACTTTGAAATTATCAATTTTTTTCTTTATTATTTTTGGGTGAATTTGGAAAAAGTACCTCTAAAAAAATTAATTAGCTTTTTGGGAAGAAAAAATAATATAATATTAGAGGTATTTTTACCAAAATGTCCTTATCTTATGAATATAAAAAAAATTGAGGGGTAATGGGTGTACTGTTTTTTTGGGAGAATTAAAAATTGAATAATGGGTTTTGGAAGGTTATTTAGTATAACTATCTTTTATTTTTTCCAATTTTGTTTTCATTGTTTTTCTTGCATTAAAAATTAGTTGCTTTTAAGAAAAATATTCAGTGAATAACTTTTTAATTAAACAAATTAAATTTTAATTTCTTATTTTTCATTTAATATTTTTTAAAAAGATTAATTTGGCGTAGAATCCTAAAAATTAGATTTTATGGATTAAAAAAACATCGAGGTGTTTTTATAAAAGCCCCACCCCCCCCCCTCCCCACCCTTTGTGAAGAAAAAAAAATTAGGGGTAGGGGAAGTAATTTGTTTTTTTTTTTAGGTTAAATTTTTTATGTTTTTTTTGCCGAAAACTCATTCTATTAAGTTGGTAACGACCTTTCCTCTAGGGAAGGTCGATAGGGAAACAAAATGCTTACATGGGTAGAGAAGTTACCGACTAGTCTTGCTTTTTTGGCAAGACCGTCAGCTACAAAATTCAGAGAACGAGAGATATAAAAAATATTAAACATTGGGAACGAGCCCTTGAGACCAGCGAAATTGTGTAGCTCGGCCGGAAAGGAGGGCCACTCCAACGGGGAGGTGGTCATCAAAATTAGCTACATGCAGTCCATCGCGAATGACACCTCTTGACTTGATGTCGATATCATAACTTCCATTGCCCAGAGAAGTGTTTCTAGCTCCGTGTGCACCGGTGATGAAGTGCTCCGAATCCGTCGATAACTGTCTCTCAGGGTAACTCCATTTTCCACAAGATTCCATCTTAGGCCACAGAACGAGTCATATGAGTTCCATGAACCATCGATGAAACAAACCCGACCGGGTATGAGGGGGCTATCTCCCGGGGGCCCTAGGGGCAGCTGACAGGTTGCTCCTCAGATTCCTCTGGAGAATTAGCCAGTAGCCAAGCATTAGCTTCTTGAACAACATGATTCACAATATCCTAGACATCTTCTCGCACCGTGCTAAAAAAGAAGGCGTTTCTAGCCTTCCAGATGAACAACAAGATTCAAGAGAACACAAGTAGCGCCTCATAACTAGCTCCTATTTCCTTGGCCTTCCAAAATAGGTAGTCAAAGTTACCATATATGGAAGACCGAGGAAATAGGGATGGGGATGATGGAATGGGAGCTAAAGCCCAGATTTGTCGCGCAAGTGGGCATTCGAATAGGACATGATTCATAGTTTTCTCCTCTACACCACAAACGGGGCATGATGCCTCGACACTTAAGTGTGTTGAGCGAAGATTTTGGCATGTATCCAAACAACCAGATAAACATTGCCATACGAAATGCTAGAGCTTTCGTGTGGTTTTAAGCTTCCAAGTTTTTGCCGCTAGTGTTTCCACTGAGGTTCCCTGAATAGGGGGTCACAAGCAAGACGAGAGGTCTCTCTCACGACCCAGTATCCTGAGCGAACGAAATAGTTTCCTGATTTCATATAGGACCAACTGTAGCTATCACTCAAATAATTCTTCGCGGGTCTAATACTTAGGATTTGGAGGATCTCCTCCGTAGGGAATAGCTTTTGGAGATGATCCTCTTTCCGTAGCTTTGATGACTCATCGATCAGATCATTGACATATAGATGGGGGTCTTAATCGTGGGTGATGCCTTTCGGTATTCGTGCTGGGATATCAGGGATCCAAGGTTCACTCCAAACTCTTGTAGTTATCTCGGATCCAATTGTTTTTCAAAAGCGTAAGAAAAGTAGAGGTTTTGCTGCCATGATGCACCTCTATCCGTAGGATGGGCGATTCGATGATTGGATCTCCAAAAGGGCTGCAGTATCTAAAATAGCGACCTCTGAGAACTCTACTGATATATGTGTATTTTGTATCATTTTAAGTAATAGTTTTGCATAGTTTTCAATCTCTTTTAGCTTATTTAGAAGCTTTAGTATTAATTCTAGTCTCATTTAGTCTAAATCGATCATCTTATAGTCTTAGGTTATATTTGGTGTCTTGCATTGCATTTCTTTAGAACTTTTAGGTACTTTGGAGCTCAATGGATGGATTGAAGAATGCAAAAGGCATGGAGCTTAAAGAATCATGAAGAAAATGTTCTTGGATGCAAATAGGTAGATGTTAGATGGAGAACCGGCCAAAGTGTCTTAAATATGTAATCCGATGGAAGTCTTCCATTAATTGGATTATCCTCAAAATTTTACAGAAGATAGGAAAGTGAGTTAGCTTCGTTTTGGCGGTGGTTTCAGCTCATTCCGAGCTACGGTTCAGGAGTTATGGTTGAAATACCGAAGATATGTGCTGCTGGGAAGAGGTTGGCGGCTAGTCTGGGTGGTGCAGACCGCCAACCAGAAGGGCCTTAACCACCATGACTGTTCTGTAGCTGGCTGGCGGTCTAGCAAGGCGCTGCAGACCGCCAGCCAGAGCCCCCTGCCCACCAGGAACCTCAAGAATCACCAAATTTGCTTATATCCAACCCGGTTTGTCCCGGATCGATCCAATTCAACCATTTCCTCTATAAATACTCAATGTTAACCTTCTTAAAACCCTAAGCTACCTAACCATTGTTCTCTATTAGATTTTAAGATACTTCTAGTTGTTTTTGGATTCAAATCAAGTTTGTAAACTCTTGTTTTGGATTTCTTTAATGCATTTGATGCCTCTTTGATTATTGTTTCTTCTTTGTTCTTCAAAGTTTCTTCATTTCTTACAAAGTTTGGATCTTTATTTTATTTTCAATAGTTTGTTAACATCTTATCCATCTCATCTCATCTTTACTCTTTTTCTAACATGTATAATCAAGAGTTAGTGACAATCTCTTGGTTTTACATGGCTTTTAGTTAGTAGAATTTTGTTGGATCATGGGTTAGCTAGATTAGGAATGTTTTGATGCTTATCATTGATGCTTAGGGTTGTATTCATATAGATTCACATGATTTAGGGGTGCTTAAGGCTAGATTTGACATGATCAATCAAATTCTAGATATTAAAGATTTCACACCCGGAAGGTGTTCGATGAAATGCCTAAGAGAATCTAAATTGTGTTTAACATTCTTAGCCTATGGGAGTAGTTGTCTAAGGTGTTTAGTAGACTAATAGGCTTGTGTTTAATGATTGATGAATGCTAGATCACTATCGGGAGATTGAATTGATTTAGGATTTATCAAATGGATTAGGATAACGAGAGTGAACTAATTGAGCTTTGCCTTGTCTTTGAATGGTGCTTAATCCAATCTTTTCATTATTTTTTGATTGTTGATTGATCCTCATGATAGTTAAACCCATGGTCCAATGCCTTTTCCATCTTATTTTCGTCTTTGTGTTTTGTTCTTTTGCATTTCTCATCTTTTAGTTAATAGATTCCATCACCACCATCCTATTGCTTAGCTTAGGAAATTTTGTTACATCCTAGTGCTTGAATTTTTGCTCCTTTGGGTTCGACCCTTAAATGCTACAACACATTACCGTGCTCTTGCGGTTTAGTGAGTTGTTAGTCGATTAAGGCATTAGAAATTTAAAGTTCAATTGGTTAATCGATAATGAAATCTCTTACATCAAGTTTTTGGCGCCGTTGTCGGGGAGCTAGTTTGATTTAACATTAGAATTTCAAATTTTTCTTAGACTAAGCTTTATTTTGTTTTGTTTTATTTAATTTGGTTACTAACTTTCTTTCAAGTGTTATAATGTTTTTACAAGGTATAGCACAAGGGAGAAAAGAGATGGCTTCCGATATGACTTCAATGTTGAAGGCTATATTAGAAGCTCAAGAAAGGATGTTAGCTTGGAACCCCACAAGCTATCAAGGAGCTTATGAAGCATCCAACTCAAGAGAGTATCAATCATATGGTGAGACATATCATCTAAGGAATGACTTGCTTAGGAAGATTTTAGAAGAGAAACAAAGGGGAAGGATTGAGATGAATGGACTTCTTGATTCTCTTTGCACTAAGAAGGATTTTATGGTCAAGGGTCTTGGCTCAAGCATGGATGATATAATAGCACATGAAGAATCTATCAACGACAAGCTTACGCAAGAGGTTAAAGGTCAAGAAGAAAAAGGCATTCCTTACTACAAGACCGGAAAAAATCGGAGATTTCTCCATTTATGTTGAGGAGAGTTTTGAAGAGGAATTGCAAATCAAGGATGCATCCTTAGTTGAAGTCGAATACTCTACATGGGAATTTGAATTACCTCATAAACACGAGATCTTTGAAAAGCTTGTGTTGGGATTTGGATTAGAGGATATCAAGAGTGATTCATCCTATGGTGTAGAAGAAGAAGTAGGCTCTGATATGTCGGTATTTTAGTTGTTTTTAGTACGGTTTTCATTCGAGATCTATTGTTTTTAGTATGTATTCGGATTGTTTTGGCGCAGTTCTGTGTTCTTTGTTGTTTTTACAGGATCCGAGCTTGAATGTGCGAAAAAGAAGCATTTTGGATGGATTTCAAGCCTCGAAGGAAGTGTTCGCGCACCTGGGAAATACCCAAAAGTTTGGACAAAGATCGACCGATTCAGGGACATGGATCGATCGATCCATGTCCCAATTTTCGGACCGATTTTACGAAGAACCAGACCGAACTTATTTCAGACCGGATTTCACCTAAAAGACCTAGACTCAAGTTTCTCTTTTCATAATGCAATTTTCTGACTTTTAGAGAGCTTTGAGAGAGTTTGTAACCTAGGGAGAAGAAGCTCTTTGTTCTTAGATCGAGAAGTCTTCGAAACCCTCTTTTTACTTTGGTTTATTGATTAATACAACGATGTCTCTCTTTGATTTAATTTGTGTTGATTCTCTGAACATGAGTGAGTATTATGTTCGTTGGGTTTAGGGTTCTCACAAAGGGGATTCATGATTTGTTGAT
>OVAN01016376.1:0-10641 GCA_900406275.1 Anastatica hierochuntica
TTGCCCTTTTTGATACCGTGGTGAGGACAACTCCTTATATATCCGTTGAAGAGCTCCCAAGCTTCATAGAGCGATTCCATTCCTCTTTGCTTAAAGGTGGAGATCNAGCCATCCTTTGGGGCGAGAAGAACTTAGCCAAGAATCTTCTCTTACACTCGTCCGATGTTGTGATAGAAGAGGTCACAACTCCTTTCTCCCATTGAGATGCTTTGTCTCCTAAAGAAAATGGAAACAAAGTCAACATGATGATGTCCTCCGGCACTCCATTGATTTTTATCGTTCCGGTCAACCTTTGGAAGTTGTCCAAGTGCTCAAGGGGGTTTTCCAATGCAAGACCAAAGAATCTAGCGTTTTGCACCATATTGATCAAGCTTGACTTGATCTTGAAATTGTTGTTTTGGATTTGTGGGGGTCTTATATCCATCCTTTCACCATTAGTGAATGGCTCATCTCCTTCACCAACCCTAGGTTCTTCTCTCGGGAGGTGGAATGGACGGTTTCCTTGGTCTCCTTGACCCACGAAATTCCCTTGATTGAGAGGGGGAATTTGTCCTTGTTAAGGGTTTTCCATAGGTGGAGGATTCTCTTGTTCAACCTCTTAATTCAACTCAACCTTCTTAGATGGGCTTGTATCTCTCTAGCTCTTCTTTGTTTTGAGTATTGCCTTTCAATGATTGTTGGATAGATGTCAAGAATTCTTGTATTTGGCTAACTTATTGATCTTGTTATCATGTACCTTCACAAATCAAAGAAAATCAACAAAAGAAAGTAAGAAAGTTAGATAAAATAAGCAAGAAGATAAAATTCTAGTCCTTGAATCCTAGAAATCTCTTTGAAGATCCTAGCTTAAGCCTAAAGTCCCCGGCAACGGCGCCAAAACTTCACTCGGGTCGAGTTTAATATTTATAAACCTATCGCCCTACTTTCAATCTCGCAAGAGAACGGGGTCAATTGTAGTACTTTAGTGTCGTCCAAGGATTTAGAGGCTTATACAAGTAAAACCTAAACAAGGAGAATGCACTAAGGGTTCTAGTCTAGGGGGCGATCTAGTAACAGATTGTCACGGGTCTCTACTAAACCTAATCAAAATCAAAGTTAACCATGGTGAATGTGCATAAAAGGAAGCAATAACAAAATAGCATGAAAGTAAAGCAAGAAAAGAGTAAACTTGGATCTAATCAAAAGAAAGATATGATCTTGAGACAATGGTTATGAGTTCAGGTTTCATCTAAAGATGTAATGGACTTGGGTAAGACTTTATTAGAGGATCAAAGCTATTTCTAGACCAAGGATCCTTTTATAATCGATCAACCCACTCTCGCGACGGAGATCTAATCACCTATACACACTACACGGCTAAACTCTTGTTTGTTGCCTATCTAAGCATGTATGTGATAGTGAGTCTCAAGCCCTTTTAACCATCTAGCACCTAGGTAACCTCCACTCTCATGGGCCCAAGTGAAAGACATAGATCTAGTTCTCTCAGGTATTTCATTGAACACTGTCTAGGTGTCTTTGAGCAAACAATGAACTTTAAAGAACTAAAGTAGATCTACTAGGAATCTATGCCAAGATCTTGCCTAAACATCCATTACAACCTTAGATCTAACCCTAGCTTACTATATCTCAAGATCCAAGAAGGATCTACTCACTAAAAGTCATTGAAATCCAACGACAAGGAATGAGTCTTTGAGCTCCCATGGTTTTAGAAGAATATATCTAGAGAGAAAGATTAGAAAGATAGGATCCAAATCACTCAAACAAAACAAAGAGTTATTACAAGGTCTTTAGATCTCAAACCAAAAGAAAATAGAAGTGTTCTTAACCTTAAAGAAGTGTGATGTGTCAGTATTTTAGTAGGTTTTCACTACGGTTTTCACACGAGATCTAAGGTTTTTCGTTTGTATTCAGATTGTTTTGGCGCAGATTTGTGTTCTTTGTTGTTTTTACAGGATTCGAGTTTGAATGTGCGAAAAGAATGCATTTTGGATGGATTTCAAGCGTTGAAGGAAGTGTTCGTGCAAAGCTGGAAAATACGCAGGAATTTGGACACAGATCGACCGATCCTTGTCCCCGGATCGATCGATCCCTGTCCCGATCTGCGGACTGATTTTACGAAAAACCAGACCGAACTTATTTCAAACCGGATTACAACAAAAAGACCTAAACTCGTGTTTTCCTTTTAATAATGCAACTTTTCTAAGTTTTAGAGAGGAGAGACTGAGTTTGTAACCTAGGGAGAAGAAGTCTATTTGTTCTTCAATCGAGAAGTCTTTGGAACCCTATTTACTTTTGTTTATGCTTAATACAATCATGTCTCTCATGAATTTGATCTGTGTTTTTGCTATTTCCATGAGTGAGTAGTCTGTTCTTCGTGTTTAGGGATTCTCACATAGGGATTCATGAGTTGTTGATATAGAATCACATGACTAGGGATTTAATCTAATGGATCTTCAACTTTGATTGTTCGTAATGCATAAAACTGAATTGATCACTTAGTTTCTGAACTTAGGTAATTTAACTGCTGGAAGGTGAATGTTTAAATGCCTGAAAGAATTATAGATGAGCAATTCTTCTTAAGCCAACAGAAGTTGATGTTTAAGTGAATTGTGAACCTATCGAATCTATTAGTAATGCATGATTAGAAATCAAGGGTCAACGGAAGTTAGTCTCGAGATTTCTAATATAGGGAGTAGTTCGTACGGAAGTAGATCATTTCCACATTAGAATTTGAGTTCAAGACGCTTCTTAACGTCTTCCCTAGTCTATAATTTGAATCAACAATAAATTATTTCCCTGAGAATACCCGATGCCTAACACTTCTTTGATTGTTTTACAACCTCGTCGTTTGCTGCTTTCATTTCTTTGCTTTCTTTATTTCGATATTTGCATCATCTCTAAAGAAATCTTTTTAGCCTTAGCCCGCTATTTGATTCTACATTCTTTGTGCTACCTTTGATCTCTGTGGATTCAATCCTGAACCACTACAACGTTGATATGTGCGCTTGCAGTGTTATCTCGGGCGAAAACCTGAGCTATCAAGTTTTCTGGCACCGTTTTTGGGGACCAATAGGAAGTCTTAGAACTTAGGATCTTTGCGTGCCTAAGGCATTTTTCTTTATTTTGTTTAATCTCTTCTTTTTGTTCTTTGTTTTTGTGCTTTCAGGTGCATGAACATGCCTCACACTAGAAGCCAAGGGACATCAAATCTTGCTGAATTCGAACCTGAACCTTCGCGTCTAGAGAGAAAAAAGAAGAGAGAGAAGTTGCTGGAGGTTGTTGAAGAATTTGAGTTCACTGCAATCATGGGTGATAACATCGGTGACGATATTCAAGTTCAACATAACCCTCTCTTTCTTGTAGCTCTTCCAGGAGCGAACCCACCTGCAGGAGGTGGTGAAAATGCTGGTGCTCAACAAGCTGGCCAGTAGAATGTTGCAGCTGCGGGGGAACAAGGCGCAAATTAACCTCGACAAAGGATGACTGTGGCACAATATGAAACTCCGGAGGCCTTCTATGAAAATTGTGTTGGGATTCGTCCGCCTCGCATTGAGAGAAGAGATTTTGAGATCAAGACTAGTCTCATGAACTTGGTGCAGCAGAACCAGTATCATGGGTTGCCATCACAGAACCTAATGCACCATCTGGATAGGTTTGAAGTCATTTGCAATACTATCCAGCACAACGGAGTACCTGCTGATACTCTGAAATGTAGGTTGTTCACTTTCTCTCTGAATGAGAAATGTACAAGATGGTACAATACCCTAGAGCCTGATTCTCTGAGGACATGGGACGAGATCAAGGCTGCTTTCCTTGGGTATTTCTTCACGAAATTGCGATCTAAGTTTGTGAGAAACAAGATTGCAGGATTTCGCCAATTGAATGCTGAGAGTTTTCATGCAGCTTGAGAGAGATTCAGAGAGTATCTCAATGATTGTCCTCATCATGGGTCCACAGATTGGAACCTCCTCAACATTTTCTACAATGGAGTTGAGGAGAAATATCAGAACGCTATGGACATTGCTAGCAATGTTGATTTCAGTATCAAGACTGTGCAGGAAGCTTATCAGTTGGTGAATAACATGGCGAATAGTCAGGCTAATCATAGATCAGACTATGAGCCTAGTAGAGGAGTTGTGTCATCTGATGCAAAGAGAATTGATGATCTGGAGTCAAAGCGCGATGAGCTAATGAGGAGAGATCAGCTGCGTGTGAAATTTGTTGGTAAGCAGAATGAAGCACTTGTGCTTCAAGAGCACAAAACGGGACAAATGAACCAGGAATACATGTCTGAGGAGCTGAATGGTGAACATGCATATGTTAATTACATTGGTGGTCAGAGAAACTTCGATAATAGAGGTTTCAACCACCAAAATTAGTTCTAGAACAAGCCTCACAATAAGAATCAGAGTGTCTTTAACTCTGGATTTCAGAACAAGAACAATGGTTTTGGGAACAGTGGCTATCAACAGAAGCAGTTTGGTTCAGGAGGATTCAAGAACAACTATCAATTGGGGTATCAGAATCAGAACCAAGGACAGTCTTCTGCATCTTCTCAAGATAGTGAGCTGAAGAAATTGTTGCAGCAAGTGCTGGAGAATCAGACAAAGTCCTCTCCGGAATTGAATCAGAAGGTAGATAACATGTACAGTGATCTCAATGGGAAGTTCGAGGCATTGAGCACTCATATGAAATTTCTAGAAACACAAGTTGCTCAGACTTCTGCTGGCAACAAAGCTCAACCAGGCATCATTCCAGGCAAGCCGAAGAAGAATTCGAAGGAGTATTGCAGTGCCATTACACTTAGAAGCGGAAAAACGATTGTAGGTCCGTCTAGGACAAAAATAGATCGACCCCAGGTCCATGATCGATCGACCCCCGCTTCTGAAAGCCATAGAAATTTACGAGATTTTGCGATTGATCAATCGCCTGAAGCGATCGATGGATCCCAAAAGGAGAACAAGGATCGATCAATCCCTGTTTCTGGATCGGTCGATCCCTGTCATGACGCAGGAGTATCGAATTTACGTGATGAAATGAATGTGCAAGAGGTTGAGGATAAATATGTGTCACCCCCACCTTATGTTCCTAAACCTCCATATCCATCCAGACCTCGTCAAAAGATAAAAGAGCGCGAGTATGAGAAACTGAAAAATCTCGTTGGAGAATTACATGTTCGATTGCCTTTCGTAGAAGCAGTCAAGATGGTACCTTCTCTTAAGAGGTACATGAAGGAGATTCTTTCAGACCGTATGACATTAGAATACGGTGTTTCAGTTCTTACTGCAAAATGTAGAACGATTCTTCAGAACATAGCACCAGAGAAACACGAGGTTCCAAGTTCTTTCGTATTGCCTTGCAAGATCGGATTGCTTACCTTTGAGCGATGTCTCTACGATTTGGGGTAAGGAGTTAGTGTGATGCCACTCTTGGTATCGCAGTGTCTGAATTTGACTAACTATAAACCCACAAGAATGTCTTTGGTGCTTGCAGATAGATCTATTTGAAGACCAGTGGGTATTCTAGATAACATTCCTGTTGGAGTTGGAGAGGGATATGTTTTCACAGACTTTGTTGTCTTGGAGCTGGAAGAAGAACCCAAGGATCCTATTATCCTTGGGAGACCATTCTTATCTACTGCTAGAGCCATGATTGATGTGCAGAACGGTCAGATAGATCTCCGACTTGGGAAGTTGACTATGAAGTTCAAAATCCATGAAGAAGCCTACCAATTATGGACACACATTTTGGGTTGATACACTTGCTGATGTGATCGAGGACTCTGCTGAGGAGCTCTACACTAAGGATCCATTACAGGTAGCCTTAATTCAAATTGAAAGTGAATATGGGTTTTTGGATGCAGGTACTTCTGAGGTTGCTGAATTGCTGGATTCAACNATCTTCATCATTGGTGGCGAGTTCGAATGCTAATTGGAGCGTGCTGAAAGCTCCAAAAGTCGAGCTCAAACCATTACCTGCAGGACTAAGGTAAGTTTTCTTAGGTCCTAACTCTACATATCCTGTGATTGTCAATGCTAATCTGAACAATGCTGAGACTGCCTTGCTTCTTTCAAAGTTAAGGAAGTATAGAAAAGCGTTGGGATTTTTTTTGGATGATATTAAAGGTATTTCTCCAGATCTCTGCATGCATAGGATCCACTTGTAGGATGAATCCAAGACTTCCATCGAACATCAAAGCAGACTCAATCCTAAGCTGATGAAGGTTGTCAAGAAGGAGATTCTGAAACTTTTGGGTGCATGTGTCATCTATCCTATTTCTGACAACACATGGGTGAGTCCGGTTCATGTTGTGCCAAAGAAAGGTGGAATTACTGTCATCACCAATGAGAAGAACAAGCTCATTCCCACCAGGATTATCACAGGACACAGGATGTGCATTGACTATAGGAAGGTGAATTCGGCCACGAGAAAGGATCACTTTCCACTTCCTTTCATTGATCAAATGCTGGAAAGACTTGCTAATCATCCTTATTACTGTTTTCTTGATGGCTATTCAGGTTTCTTTCATATTCCCATTCATCCCGCGGACTAGGAAAATACTACATTCACATGTCCATATGGGACATATGCTTACCAGAGAATGCCATTTGGATTATGCAATGCACCTGCGGCTTTCCAGTGATGCATGATGTGTATCTTTACTGATTTGGTCAAAGACATCATGGAAGTCTTCATGGATGACTTTTCTGTTTATGGTTCTTCGTTTTCTAACTGCCTGTCTAACCTTTGCAGGGTTTTAGAACGATGTGAAGAGAAACATTTGGTTTTGAATTGGGAGAAATGTCATTTTATGGTGCANTGACGAGCTTGCAGCCTCCCACTTCTATCAAGGATGTCCCCAGATTTCTCGGACATGCAGGATTCTACAGGCAGTTCATCAAGGATTTTTTCCAAGATAGCCAAACCCATGACTCGATTGCTCTGTAAGGATGTCAAATTTGATTTTTATACTGACTGTTTGTTAGCTTTTCAGACAATTAAGGAATCACTATTGAGCGCTCCAATTGTGCAGCCACCAGATTGGGATTTCCCTGTCGAGGTGATGTGTGACGCCAATAACTACGAAGTAGGAGCAGTGTTGGGTCAAAGAAAGGAAAAGAAGCTCCATGTGATTTACTATGCCAGCAAAACACTTGATGACACTCAGATCAAGTATGCGACTACGGAGAAGGAGCTCCTACTAGTGGTTTATGCATTTGAGAAATTCAGACAATATCTAGTGGGGTTTAAAGTCATTGTTCACACTGATCATGCAACTTTGAGGTACCTTATGTCTAAGAAAGATGCTAAACCGAGACTGTTGAGATGGATTTTGCTTCTGCAGTAATTTAATTTGGAGATTCGTGATAAGTGTGGTATCGAGAATGGTGTTGCTGACCATTTATCTCGAATGCGAGTGGAAGTTGATACACCACTCGATGATAGTCTTCCTGCGGAGAATGTCTATATGGTTGCCTTAATGGAGGAAGAATACATGGACAATGTTGATTGTTTTGCCATTAGACAGATTCGTGATGAGATTCCCTGGTTTGCAGATTTGCGAATTTTCTTAGAGCAGATGTGGAGCCACTAAATTTCGCAAGCTATGCGAAGAAAAAGTTCCTCAGAGATGTCCAACATTAATTTTGGGATGATCCTTTTCTCTACAAGAGATGTGCTGATGGACTTTTTCGCAGATGTATCCTAGAGTCTGAGGTTCAAGGTATTCTGTATCACAGCCATGATTCTAATTATGCATGAGACTTTGCTACTTTCAAAACTGTTTCGAAAGTGTTGCAGGCAGGTTTTTGGTGGCCAACTCTCTTTAAGGACGCCCATGATTACGTCTCTAAGTGTGATGCTTGTCAGAGGAAAGTCTACATCAGTAAGCAGAATGAGATGCCTCAGAACTTCAACTTGGAAGTAGAGATTTTTGATGTAAGGGGTATTGATTTCATGGGACCTTTCCCATCTTCTTATGGAAATCAATACATTTTGGTTGCAGTAGACTATGTCTCTAAGTGGGTGGAGGCGCTGGCCATCCCCTCTAATGATGCCAAAGTGGTCCTAAAGATGTTTAAATATGTGATTTTTCTTCGCTTTGGTGTGCCAAGAGTGGTAATAAGTGCTGGGGGATCCCATTTTATCAATTAGTTGTTTGAGAATTTGCTGAAGAAGCATGGAGTTAGATACAAATTGGTCACACCTTATCATCCTCAAACAAGGGGACAAGTTGAGATTTCCAACAGGGAAAGCAAGAGAATCCTGAAAAATACTGTAGGCAAGACTAGAAAAGATTGGTATGCGAAGCTAGATGATGCGCTATGGGCGTATAGAACTGCCTAGAAGACACCACTAGGCACTACATCATTTCATTTGGTGTATTGGAAGGCATGTCATCTGCCTATTCAGCTCGAGTACCAGGGACTTTGGGCTACGAAGTTGCTGAACTTCGACATCAGGCCTGCAACTGAGAAGCGAATGATTCAACTCAATGAACTTGTAGAGATTCAACTCAATGCTTATGAGAATACAAGGATCTACAAGGAATGGACCAAAGCATTCCATGAAAGGAGGATCATCTCACGCCATTTTGTTGTAGGCGATCATGTACTCTTGTTTAACTCACGTTTGCGATTATTTCCAGGTAAGCTCAAATTGTGTTGGTGAAAACCATTCTTGATTGATGAGGTTAGACCTTATGGATTTGTTGTACTTGATGACAATGGAAGGAAATTCACTATGAATGGCCAGAGACTCAATCCATACATTGCAGACGAGCCATCCGACGAGAGAATGCGAATTCTTTTGGAAGATCCACCTATCGTCTGATCGCATTACAGTCAGGCTCGTGACTTTAAACACGCGTTGAGTGGAAGACAACTCACTAGGGAGTTTTCTTTTTCATTTTTAGTTGGTTTTTCAAGTTTTTGGCTTTTAAGTTCTTGTTTTTGGTGCCTTTTTATGTTTTTCGTGTTTTTGGCTGTCGCATTACAGGAAATATATCACCAGGCAGACGGACAGGGGTCGATCGATCCCTGTCTCTCGATCAATCGATTCTTGTCTATTTATGATGCTATTCTACACGATATCAGTGCAGGCAAACCAGAATAACTCATGACCAAACTCCCCACTAGAAATCTCTGGAACTCAGACTTATGTCTGAAGTGCTATTAACTCTATTTTATTTGGCTTACTAATGAATTTTAAATGCTTTGATCCAGGAACTTAAAATCAGGAATCAAACCCCATCATTCAAGATTACATCCCCGGTTATCTACCATCCTTTTCGGTGATACTGAGTGTCTAGACTCATCTTTAGTCTGGCACCACACCCTTACCTTATCTCCTTGATTCTCCATGCATTTATTTTTCATCTTATGTGCACACATGTGTAAAAACAATGGAGAGAATAGGGTAGACATGATCCTCCTAATTGCTTAGGTAGGATTAAATATTTTAGGTGGTTTAGACACGGTCCTGAGTGTCTGATTTCTCGGTATTGGGTGTTTAGGTGGTTTAGATGGATATGTTGCATTTATTCGTGTTGTATGGGTGTTTTAGAATTTAAAAACGTCATTGATATGCTAATTTCTTCCTGATTTTAGTTCTAAAAAAACGAAAATAAATTTAAAATTTTGTATATCTGGTTTAGGAATTAGCATTAGCATATTATTATGTTGATTAGATTCACCCTGAAGAATGCATATATTTGGTTTATTTTATGATTGGTGGTTTGTACTTGGGTAGTTAGGGGACATGAATATCAATATACTTTTTTCTCCTGCGATTTTTCATAATGTCTTGCATTTCTGATGCACATTTGATATGCCAAACACTCTAGGCCTTACCACTAAAAAGCCTTGAATACCTAGCCTGGTTCCTTGATTATGAGTTCCTTGGTGAAAAGTTTCACGCCTATCTTTAATTAAATGTAGAGAGTTATTAACATGGAAGCTGAGTTTGTAGGTCCAGATTTAAGAGTATGGATGGGCTTGGGAGGTTATGCAGCGATTCTTGGGGAGAATGTTCTTACTATTCCGAGTCTTATTGGTTAACGAAAGTTGTGCACAGTAAGGTTTTCTGAAAGCATGCTATATATTAGTTTTTGAGTTTATTTTCTCGTAGGCTTAAGCTTCGTTTCCTTTACTTGAGGACAAGCAAAGATTCAAGTCTGGCGGATTTGATGTGTCAGTATTTTAGTAGGTTTTTACTACAGTTTTCACACGAGATCTAAGGTTTTTAGTATGTATTCGGATTGTTTTGGCGCGGATTTGTGTTCTTTGTTGTTTTTACAGGATTCGAGTTTGAATGTGCGAAAAGAATGCATTTTGGATGGATTTCAAGCGTTGAAGGAAGTGTTCGTGCAAAACCAGAAAATACCCAGGAATTTAGACATAGATCGACCGATCGTTGTCCCCGGATTGACCGATCCTTGTCCCCGGATCGATCGATCCATGCCCCAATCTGCGGAGAGATTTTACGAAGAACTAGACCGAACTTATTTCGATCCAGAAGTACCATAAAAAGACCTAAGCTCGTATTTTCCTTTTAATAATGCAACTTTTCTAAGTTTTAGAGAGGAGAGACTGAGTTTGTAACCTAGGGAGAAGAAGTCTTTTTGTTCTTCAATCGAGAAGT
>OVAN01016377.1:0-10640 GCA_900406275.1 Anastatica hierochuntica
CAAAGGGTTTTCCCACTTAGGTTTTAATGAGGCAATGATTCATGGTTCCAACCTTAACTATAGTATGGTCCTATAGTTAAGCTTGAGGGGGAGTATTGAGAATTAAATCCAATTAGTATGAAACAATTCCTTAATCATACTTCTATGGATTTAATAAGAAACAAACAAAGGTATATAAAGGGAAAGTAGAAGCAACCGTTGGAACCTAATACTAATACCAAAAGAAGAAACATCACATGCTGCATTATGAAAGCAACAACAAAGGAGAAGTCCCTTTCCAAGTTGACTAGCCGTTGGTACTATGGCCAGAATGAGCTGTCACTATCTAAGGTAGGATCACATGATGTTTTTAAGGAAACAAGTGGGAATGAGCTGTCACTATCTCCACACAATGCCGTTGGAATAAGTCAAACAAGGAGGTCTTTGGGTTAATTATGTTGTACTCTCTTTATGTGGTCGATCTATATAAAGACCATAGTATGTAATTGCAAAACTTATCAAGGAAATATACAAACCTTGTATTTCTTTCTCTCTCTCTAAAATTCGAAATCTCTCCCTCTCTTTCTTAAAATTCAAACATGATTCTTCACTAAATCTCCCTTAATTTCTTACAATTCTTACATTAACATGTAATTTGATGTCATAGTTGAAATTTTGAGCTTTGTTTTAAACCATTTTAATGAGCTTATAGGTTTAGGAAAACATGATTTAAAATTTTGATGCATCTTTCTTATGGGTGACATTTTAACTTGTAATTTGATGTCATAGTTGAAACTTTGAGTTTAATTTTAAACCATTTTAATGAGCTTATAGGTGTAGGAAAACATGATTTTGAAATTTTTAGCATAGTGTTTTTTTGCGCAACTTTGATGCATTTTTCTTCTGGGTAAGTTTTTAACTTATAATTTGATGTCATTTTTGCAACTTTGAGTTTCGTTTTAAACCATTTTCATGAGCTTAAAGGTGTATGAAAACATGATTTTGAGGTTTTTAGCATAGTAATTTTTGCGCAACTTTGATACATTTTTCTTCTGGGGTTATTATATACTAGTAATTTGATGTCATAGTTGAAATTTTTAGGTTTCTTTTAAACCATTTTATTGAACTTATAGGTAAGGAAAACATGATTTTGAAATTTTTTTAGCATAATGTTTTTTGCACAACTTTGAGGCATCTTTCTTCTGGGTGACTTTTTAACTTATAATTCGATTACATAGTTGAAACTTTGAGTTTGGTTTTAAACCGTTTTAACGAGCTTACAGGATTGTAGGAAAACATGATTTTGAATTTTTTGGCATAATATTTTTCGCACAACTTTGACGCATCTTTTTGATGGGTGACTTATTAACGTGTAATTTGATGTCATAGTTGAAACTTTGAGTTTTGTTTTAAACTATTTTTAGAGCTTACAGGTGTAGGAAAACATGATTTTGAAGTTTTTAGCATAGTGTTTTTTGGCAACTTTGACGCATCTTTTTGATGGGTTACTTATTAACGTGTAATTTGATGTCATAGTTAAAATTTCGAGTTTTTTTAAAACAATTTTACTGAGCTTATTGGTGTAGGAAAAAAAGATCTGAGGTTTTTAGCATAATGTCTTTCGCGCAACTATTGAGAATCTTTTTGATGGGTGACTTATTAACATGTAATTTTATGTCATAGTTGAAACTTTGAGTTTTTTAACCATTTTAATGAGCTAATAGGTGTAGGAAAACATGTTTTTTAAGTTTTTAGAATAGTGTTTTTCGCGCAACTTTGATGCATCTTTTTGATGGGTGACTTATTAACGTGTAATTTGATTTCATAGTTGAAACTTTGAGGTTCGTTTTAAACGATGTTAATGAGCTTATAGGTGTTGGAAAACATGATTTTGAAGTTTTTAGCATAAGGTTTTGCGAGCAACTTTGATGCATCTTTCTTACGTGTGACTTTAACTTAGAATTTGATGTCATAGTTAAAACTTTGAGTTTAGTTTTAAACCATTTTAATGAGCTTATAGGTGTAGGAAAACATGATCATGAAGTTTTTAGGATAGTGTTTTTCGCGCGACTTTCATGCATCTTTCTTCCAGATGACTTTTTATTTTGTAATTTTATATCATAGTTAAAACTTCGGGTTTTGTTTTAAACCATTTTATTGAACTTATAAGTAAGGAAAACATGATTTTGAAAGTTTTAGCATAGTATTTTTTGCGCAACTTTGACGCATCTTTTTGATGGGTTATTTATTAACGGTAATTTAATATCAAGGTTGAAACTTTGAGTTTTCTTTTAAACTAATTTTAGAGCTTATAGGTGTAGGAAACCATGATTTTGTAGTTTTATGCATAGTGTTTTTTGCGCAACTTTAATGCATCTTTTTGATGGGTGACTTATTAACGTGTAATTTGATGTCAAAGACAAAACTTTGAGTTTTGTTTTAAATTATTTTAATAAGCTTACTGGTGTAGGAAAACATGATATGAAGTTTTTAGCATAGTGTTTTTTCTCGCAACTTTGGAGAATCTTTTTGATGGGTGACTTATTAACCTGTTATTTTATGTCATAGTGGAAACTTTGCATTTTTTAAACCATATTAATGACCTTATATGTGTAGGAAAACATGTTTTAGAAGTTTTAAGCATAGTTTTTCGCACAACTTTGATGTACTTTTGGGTGGATTTTTTACTTGAAATTTTATGTGATAGTTGATATTTTGAGGTTTCTTTTAAAACCATTTTAATGAGCTTACATGTGTATGAAAACATGATTATGAAGATTTCACCATAGTGTTTTCGCATAACTCTAATGCATCTTTATGATAGGTAACTTTTTAGCTTGTAGTTTGATGTCATAGTTGAAACGTTTAGTCTTTTTTTAAACCATTTCAATGAGTTTATAGGTGTAGGAAAACACGGTTTTGAAGTTTTTAGAATAGTGTTTTTTGTGCAACATTGATGCATCTTTCTTTTGGGTGACTTTTTAACTTGTAATTTGATGTCATATAGAGTTAAGTTTTAACCCATTTAAATGAGCTTATATAGGTGTAGGAAAACTTGATTTTGAAGTTTTTAGCATAATGTTTTCGCTTAACTTTGATTCATCTTTCTTGTAGGTGACTTTTTAACTTATAATTTGATGTCTTTGTTGAAACTTTGAGTTTTTTTTTAATCCATTTTAAGGAGTTTAAAGGTGTAGGAAAACAAGATTTTGAAGTTTTTAGCGTCTTGTTTGTTACGCAACTTTGAAGCATCTTTCTTCTGGGTGACTTTTTAACTTATTATTTGATATCATAGTTGAAACTTTGAGTTTGGTTTTAAACCATTTTAAAGAGGTTACAGGGGTAGGAAAACATGATTTTGAAGTTTTTGGCAAAGTGTTTTTCGCCCAACTTTGAAGCATCTTTTTGATGGGTGACTTATTAACGTGTAATTTAATGTCATAGTTGAAACTTTGAGTTTTGTTTTAAACTATTTCAATGAGCTAATAGGTATATAAAAACATGATTTTGAAGTTTTTAGCATAATATTTTTTGCGCAACTTTATTGCATCTTTCTTGAGGGTGACTTTATAACTTCTAATTGGATGTCATAGTTGAAACTTTGAGTTTGCTTGTAAACTATTTTAACAAGCTTTCAGGTGTAGGAAAATATGATTTTGAAGTTTTGAGCATAGTGTTTTTCGCGCAACTTTGACGCATCTTTTTGATGGGTGACTTATTAACTTGTAGTTTGATGTCACTATTGAAACTTTGAGTTTTGTTTTAAACCATTTTAATGAGCTTAAAGGTGTAGGAAAACATGATATTGAAGTTTTTAGCATAGTGTTTTTCGCGTAATTTTGATGCACCTTTTTGATGGGTGACTTATTAACGTGTAATTTGATGTCATAGTTGAAACTTTGAGTTTTGTTTTAAACGATTTTAATGAGCTTATTGGTGTAGGAAAACATGATATGAAGTTTTAAGCATAGTATTTTTTGCGCAACTTTGATGCATCTTTCGTATGGGTGAGTTCTTAAATTGTATTTTGATTTCATTATTGAAACTTTGAGTTTAATTTGAAACCATTTTGATGAGATTATAGGTGTAGGAAAATATGATTTTGAAATTTTTAGCATAGTGGTTTCCGCGCATCTTTTATGAATATTTCTTCTCGGTGATTTTTTGACTTGTAATTCTATGTCGTAGTTGAAACTTTGAGTTTTTTTTAAAGCCATTCTAATATGCTTATCGGTGTAGGAAAACATGATTTTTAAGTTTTAAGCATAGTGTTTTTTGCGCGACTTTGACGCATCTTTTTGATGGATGACTTATTAACTTCTAATTTGATGTCCTAGTTGAAACTTTGAGTTTTCTTTTAAACTATTTTAATGAGTTTATAGGTGTAGGCAAACATGATTTCAAATTTTTTAGTTTAATTTTTTTTTCACAACTTTGATGCATCTTTTTTTGTGGTGACTTTTTAACTTTTAATTTGATGTCATTGTTGAAACATTGAGTTTATTTTTAAAAAAATTTAATGAGCTTAAAAGTGTAGGAAAACATGATTTTGAAATTTTTAGCATATTAAGTTTCGCGCAACTTTGATGCATACTTCTTCAGGGTTGATTTTTTATTTGTAATTTGATGTCATAGTTGAAACTTTTAGTTTTATTCTAAACCATTATATTGAGCTTATAGGTGTAGGAAAACATGATTTTGAGGTTTTTAGCATAGTGTTTTTTGCGCAACTTTGAAACATTTTTTTTCTGGGTGACTTTTTAACTTATAATTTGATGTCATAATTATTGAGAATTAAATTCAATTAGTGTGAAACCATCTAGTAATAATGCTTCTATGGATTTAATTCAATAAAATAAAATAAAGCTATAAAGGGGACCTACTAAGGGGGCTTTGGAGTAGAACAGAAAAGGAACTAGTTCAAACATTAGTCAAAAACATTTCAAGGATAGATGTAGCCGTTGGAGGCAACGGAGGACAAAGGGAATTGGAACTTTGCTACTTTGGGAAATATTAGTTACATGATCAAGTTAAGCAAGCAAAGGCGTGAGCTGTCTATTTCTGTTCTCCCTACCGTTGCGATAAAGTCAGAAATGACTATTCTCCTTAATTAATTAATTTTACTATGAGCTTTGGGTTATTATTTTTTGTATTCCTTTGATTGTTGTATTTAAAGAACCCACATATGTAACTCAAACTTATCAAGGAAATATTCTCATCCTTGTTATTCCCTTCCCTCTTCTCTCTAAGAAAACTATCTTTCTCTCTTAAACATTCAATATGTTCTTCATAATAAAACACTAAATTCCTCTTAATTTTCTTTAATTTTTGCATGGTATCTGAGCTTAGGCTCAAATATTTTTATTCTACTCTCTTATTTTCGGAAATCCTCTTTCTTTCTCATACACTACAAGAAACACGCCGTTTGCAAGGAAAGATATCCTCGCAATTTTATCGCAAACTGTAATTTGCGAGAAAATTGCGAGGAAATTGCGAGGAAACTTAACAGGTCGCTAATCGTTAGTCGCAAACCGGATTTCTTCACAAATTTGTGATGAAAAGTGTTTCTCGCAGATTCCTCACAAATTTGCCAGGAATATGCGAGGTAAATATTTGCGAGGAAATTGCGATTACGTATGGAATCGTAAATGTTTGTGACGAAATTGCAACGAACCCTCGTAAATCCTCGCAATTTCATAGCAAAATATTTGCGACGAATTCGGGAGGAATCTGCGATGAATTTGCGAGGAATTTGAAGATAAACAAATAAATAAATTTTATTGGAGAAAAACAACACACGAAATTTTCATTAATTTTGCTAACATAAATATACAACATCAATCATCATCAGAGGCATCAGAAACATAAACGGAATTGTTTTCATTGTCATTCGACTCTTCTTCCTCGTCTTCGTCTTCGTCGTCGTCGGATTCAACGATAGTGTCCTCGTTGTCGCTTGATTGTACATCCATTGGATCTCGACATGATGGGTCAATATGTATGACATCTTTGGTTGATTCAATCGGATTAGCTATCTCTTCTCATGCTTTATCTTCTTGTAACACATTGTCATCTTCAGCTCCGATTATATGACCCCTTGGACTCACATGGATCACAGAAAGCCATTGCTCCTGTCGTTCTCTTATTCATAAATATGGGACAATTGTCACTTGCTCTGCTTGCGAAGCAAGAACAAACAGTTCAAATTTTTTATACCGCCTGTTTGCATTTACGTCTTTAACCCCCAATTGTACACTCGAACTCCTTGGCCGACATTTGGGTCATACCTATCGCACCTGAACAACACACATCGCAAATTCACCACTCCGGGGTAGCTGACTTGTACATTTTGATTAATCACGCTGTAGAAGTCTGATATCCCCCGTACATAAATGACGTAATTTGCAGGTGACCTCTGGGAACCGTGTTGAAAGGCTTGAAATGTATACCTGCAGGTGAAGTACATCGGTGCAGTGACTATCTATGGAATTGGACCTTGTACGAGTTCATGGAACCAAAAAGGGAAAGGAACATCGCTATATCCATTGTTGACCTAAAATGAGTGACATGCACGTACGTTGGGCGTGTTTACAAATCAATGTCATAAAAATTGAAATGTTGTATACACTTACATAGAATTGTAGCCACTTTGTGAAATCTGTTTCTTTGTACTTCTTGTACTCCTTTTCCGGCAAATTAGGATAAGACTCCCTAATTTCTGAATCAATTAAGTTGCAGTATTTAATCTAATTTTAGTATACTTAAGTAATTTACTATTTATTATCAAATTTAAATCATGACATGTGTACCTCTCGAGCGGTTGCACGAGCTCACAATTTTGTATAATATAAGTATGTGCACTGTGATTATATGCAAAATCTTCCCACCATTCCTCCTTCAACTTCCCTGCAAGTCGCCCAATTTGGCAAAAGATGTAAGGCACATCCAGAACATTGTACATATGCGCTACGCCGCCATCGTCGTATCGTTGACAGCTGTTTTTCTTTGTTTGAACCGCTGGGCTAAAGTAATACTGAGTAAAGTGAAAAGTTTCCTCATTTAAGCTTCCAGCGACGATCGGGCCCTCGACTCTAGCTAGGTTTTTCGATTTTCCTATCAAGTATTTCATAAATCTCTCAAAGGGGTATATCCATCTAAAATGTACCAGACCAGCTAGAGACGCTTCGTGCGGGAGATGAATCAGGAGATGCTCCATAACATCGAAGAATGAAGGGGGAAATATCTTTTTCATGTTGCAAAGCAGAACCGGAATAATACTTTTCATCTTTGCAATCTCATCCTCTGTAGATGTCCGCACACATAACTCGCTAAAAAATAGTCCAACACCTTTATATCAAACAATATTTAGAGTAGTTAATTAATTTATATTTTAATGGATATACATTTATTGAATGAAGAATTAAGCTAGATTTCTCACCCGCTATTGCTTCGTGTACATGTTGCCGAAGTAACTCGCGTAGAGCAAAAAGTTGGAGCCGCTGCATAAATACATGACAATCATGATTTTTCATTCTAGAAAAGTTTTATTCGTGCTCAACGCACCTTTAGAAATTTGAGATATACCCATCTAGAAAATTTATGGAAGATTCTACACAATCAAACACTGCTCTCTTTGCTTCTTCTGTTAATCGGAAGGTAGGTACTGGTGATTTCCCATCTCTTGTAATATGCAACTCGCTCTTTGCACAAATGTCAACCAAATTACGTCAAGACTTGACATTGTCTTTCGTCTTACCTTGCACATTGAGAAGCGTATGCATGATATTGTTGAAAATTTTTTTCTCAATGTGCATCACATCAAGATTGTGCCAAACCAATTAATCTTTCCAGTATGGGAACTCTCAAAAGATACTCTTTTTATGCCAATTATGACTTTCCAAATATCCATCAGGCATGTTCGCTCTGCTGTGCCAATTTCCCCACACTTTATGTGATGCAACACAGCTGGAGCTGGAAGCTGGAATAGAGTTCAGTTCAAGTGAAGATGAGCTAGAAAGTGAACAGGAATCAAGACCAAGTCAAGAACCAATCAAGTTCTCCAATGGGCCAATGACAAGATCACAAACCGAGAAGTTTGAAAAGAGAATTTAGGCTTTGGTTTATGCAGAACCAATTTTGCAGAAGGCTGGATCAAACCAGCAAATTATCATACTATTTAATTATTCGGTTTTCCTTGGTTTAAATTAAGTTGGGTTTTAAATTAGATTAGGATTTGGGATATAAAAGATTTTGGTTCGATTTCAGCGAAAATTATTAAACCAATTGGGTTATAATTTTCGCATAGTTTGATTAGAATAGGGATTAGAATTAGGTTAAATACTTGTTGGCTGCAGACTTTTGAAAACACGTTTCTTTTCAGCAAAAACCATAAAGTTTCTTTTCTTCTCAGTGATTAACCCTTGTTCATCTTGAGCAAATTCAACAACTTCAGAGTTCATTCTCTGCAGTTCTTTCTTAAGATCAAAAAGGGAGTTCATTCACATGATCTAAGAAAACTTCTATCCTTCAAAGTCTGATCTGAAATCACCTTCTCTTCTTTCACCTATTTTGCGACAAAACAAACAAAAAAAAACAAAAAGAAAACAGCTTGATCTCTTGTTTCCAGCAATCAAAAGGGACTAAAAAACCTCCCAAAGCAATCAAAAGTGCATCAAGTGGTATCAGAGCCACTGGAACAGAGATTGAAATCGAGAAAAGCAACCAGAAAATCGGGTGATTTCTTTTCTTTTCTGTCGAAATTTTTTCCTGTTTTGGGGAAACACTTTCTTCTCTCTCTATTCTGATTGTTGGAAGGGCTATTAAGATACAAATACAGCAGGACTAAAAAATCTGAACGCTTAAAAATCTGAAAAAAAACCCCTGAAGAGAAATCCAGGTTCTTGTGGTAAAGGGATTGCGGCTGCAATTTCCGCTGCAAGTTTCAGCCTTTGCAACCCAACTTCTTAATCTTTCTATCTTCTTAAGGGTAGGGAACAATTCTGAAGTTGAATTTGATCTTTGCTGAATTGGGGTGACCCACACGAAAAATTCAGAGAGAAACACCATCAAAATCGAGAGAGAGCTGAGAGAAAACACTGCTTAGGCTACGAATTCTCTAACTCTAACCCGTTTGTTTAAGTTTGTTGGATTTTTTTCAGGTGCTGTTCGAAATTCCTGCAGAAAATACATCACTTTTTTTCGGAAAACACCTTGAGAGAGCTGCTGGAAATTTTTGCTAACTCTAACATCTGTCTGGAGTTTGTGATTTGTTTCAGGTGGTTTAAAACTTGCTGGAAATTTTCACTAATTTTAACACTTGTTGTTTTTGGTGAAGTTTCGTTGCAGGAAACATGACGGGGAATGATAAGGATTCATCAAGTTCACATAAGTCAGGTGATCCATCTTTAATTCCACCCAATAAACTCTGGGTTGAAGCAGTTGTAGCAGAGACTCTCAAAAATCTACAAAAGACTAATCTTTTTGATACTTCTCATAATGAGCATGTTGTTGATATGCAGGAATCACAAGCTGCTAGGAGAAAGGAACTACGCAAATGAAAGAAAATTGTGCTCGAAACTGATGAATTTGCTGTTGATTTTGCAGATGAACATGAAGAACTTCTTCAAAGAGTCACAAATTACTTCACCCATCGTCGACTAGCTAATAGACGAGCTCCAATTCGCGACGAGGATATCATGATGGGTTATCACACTCCACGAAGAACCCATAGACCTGCTGCTACCGTGAATTCCCATGCTATTGATGAAGGGCTCGACAACTTGAAGCAGAGAATTCCACCTTTTGATGGAAAGAACGATCTAGATGCGTACCTTGAATGGGAGAAGAAGATGGAGAATGTCTTTGACGTTCACAACTTCTCGGAGACCAAGAAGGTGCGCCTGGCAGCTACTGAATTCAGTGGTTATGCTCTTAATTGGTGGGATAAAATAGTCACAACCAGACGCAGAACAGGAGAACATCAAATAGCTTCTTGGTTTGAGCTCAAGACACTCATGAAACGACGTTTTGTGCCAATCCACTACAACAAAGAGGTACATCAGAAACTCCGTAGATTAACTCAAGGACTAAAATCTGTTGATGACTATTTTCAGGAGATGGAGACACTCATGATCTTTACTGATTTCGATGAGGATGAAAATGCAACTATGGCACGGTTCTTGGCTGGATTAAACCGTGAGATACAGGACCACCTGGAAATGTATGAATACAATGATGTCTACGAGCTGCTGCACAAGACTATTTTGATTAAGGAAAGGCTTAAAAGGAAGGCTACAACTCGCAATTTCTCAACAAATTTTCGGTTACCTCAAAGATAGGCTGCTGGCGGAAATTTAAGGGCTAAACCGAGGAGTTTTTCACGCGAGGACAAAGGAAAACCTGTAGCTACTAGTTCCAGAGATTTCAAGTGCTTCAAATGCCAAGGTTTTGGGCACTATGCAAGCGAATGCACCAACAAAAAGGTGATGTTAGTACTCGACAATGGTGAGCTGATTTCAGATGATAAAAAATCTGAAAATTCTGAAGAAGAAGTAATAGACTATCCGGTCTATCGAAAGCTGATGGTGACGCGGAGATCACTAGCTGTTCAAACTTCCCCATCCAAAAATGATCAAAGGGAGAATTTGTTCCATACTCGATGC
>OVAN01016378.1:0-10640 GCA_900406275.1 Anastatica hierochuntica
TGATTTGAAGATAGATGTTGAGGTTAAAGGAAAGAGGGTTACTTTCCTGGATAGCTCCAAGGAGACTCTGGAGGCTCAGGTGGAAGATTTGCTATCTGTTAATAGTGAAATGACCAAGAACAAAGCTGTTGAGGTTCGTTTAGCAGTTCGCCGTGGAAAGAAGGAAATCATGGGGGCCTATGAGAAGGTTCTGGCCATGGTGAAGGAAAAGTTTGAAAAGAAGAAAGAAGAAAACTCCCTTCAGATCCCAGTTCAAGAAATTCAGGCCAACATGGAGCTTTTGGAAGACCTGATTTCTCAAGAGATTACGAATGTTCAAGAGGAACATGACAAGTTGGCTGCTCTCTTCTCAGAAGCCAAAGAGAAATAAGAAAAAGCTCAGGTCTCAGATTTCACAGTCTGCAAGCTTCCTCTTCCTCAAATGTCAGAGACCTCGGATGTCGATGTAACTCACGCCGTGATGGCTTTTGGCCAATCTCAAGGCGGTGAGCATGGCTCTGACACAGGTCCCATTGATCCAAGTGAAGTTCGTGTCCAAGTGTCGAAGGGAGGTGATGATACAATGGACGAAGCCTGAGTATTTCTTCCTTTCCGAAAACTCTCTTTTTCTTTTTGCTTTCGAAACATAAAGCATGGGGAGGCTTTTAAACCTTGTTTGCTCTTGGTACTTGTGGCCTGGAGAGGCCTTTAAACTCTTTTGACCTTCTTTAGACTAGGAAGCCTGAGGAGACCTTTAAACCTGTTCTTTTTGGGGCACTTTTGTGCCTCTTTTTATGTTAAGTAATTTTGGGATTATGAATCTCTACTAATTTGGCCATTTTTCATAATCAGGGCTTATAGTTGGGCCTTATTCTAAGCCTTTGGGTATCTCGAACATGGGCCCTTAGGCTTATAATGTCTAGTTATGTTGATTGTTTGAGATTTCAAAAAGTCTTTAGGGGCCTGAAATGGCTTTGACTTGCTCAATGTCAAGGTGATCAACGAAATCTGAAGGATTCAGGTTTCCGGATTCGTCACGTTCATTAAAGACCTTCTTGGAGTTAGATTTCTGGGAGCCCAACTTTTATGTGGGCTTTGGCTAAGCTCTTTCGGCCTCTTATTGATAAGGTCCAAGGCCTTTTTGGGTTTCTTGGGACTTTGATTTGGAAGGTAGGACTTTTAGACCTTTTAGGTTTCTACAAACTTAATAGGATTTTAAGACCTTTAGGTTTCTAGGAACCTGATTTTGATTATAGGATTTTAAGACCTTTTAGGTTTCTAGACACTTAATAGGATTTTAAGACCTTTAGGTTTCTAGGAACCTGTTTTTTGATGATAGGATTTTAAGACCTTTTAGGTTTCTAGAAACTTAATAGGATTTTAAGACCATTAGGTTTCTAGGAGCCTGATTTTGTTGATAGGATTTTAAGACCTTTTAGGTTTCTAGAAACTTAATACGATTTTTAGACCTTTAGGTTTCTAGGAGCCTGATTTTGTTGATAGGATTTTAAGACCTTTTAGGTTTCTAGAAACTTAATAGGATTTTAAGATCTTTAGGTTTCTTAGAGCTTGACTTTGATGATAGGATTTTAAGACATTTTAGGTTTTTAGAAACTTAAGAGGATTTTAAGACCTTTTAACTTTATTGAGGAATAATACGCGAAGAGTCATTTTATTCATTTTTCTGAACTTGGATATATTACAACGTGGAAACTTGTTCTCAAATCTGATGTGGTCCGAGACTTGTTCATTAGGTATCTGACGATCAGAACTCATAGCTTTTGGAACGATCGTCCAGATTCCTGTGATTGCTTCGGTCGCATCTAGTGTTTCTTTAGTGTGATGGGGGGTTGCGCTCATTGAGGGAGCTGCCTACGTACCCTGTCAGGGGATCAAGCCTAACGTAGTTCGATTGTTTTGATAGTACCTAATGATAATACTTCTTGAGGTTCATGGCGTTCCATGATCCTATTTCAGGTACCCCGGTTCGTACCTTTACGAGCTTGATGACTTCGGGTCGTACCATGTGGATTATCCAGTATGGACCTTCCTATTTGGTACCCAACTTCCCTGCGCCTCGCTCTCTGGTGTTGTCAAAAACTTTCCGTAGAACCAGGTTCCCCACAACAAGTTTCTGAGGCTTTACCTTGAAGTTGTAATGTCGGGCCATTGTCTGCTGGTAGTTTTGTATGCGGATCATTGCCTGATCCCGGCGTTCCTCGATAAGGTCCAGGTTATCGAACAATAGTTAGTCATTTACCTCGGGGTTGGAAGTACAAAGGCTCAGCCGGAGGCTCCCAACTGAGGTTTTGGTCGGGACCACAATCTCCATCCCGTAAGCTACAGAGAAAGAGGTCTCATCTGTAGCTCTCCTTGGGGTAGTGCGACATGCCCATAAGACCTCAGGTAACTTGTCTGACCAGGACTTTTTGTTAGTTCCCAGGCGTCTTTTGAGGTTTGCTAGTATTGATTTATTAGCTGCCTCAGTCTGCCCGTTTTCTTGAGGGTATCGTAGTGTGGATGTAGTTAGGTGTATGTTCCACTTGTCGCAAAAAGCGAGGAAATCGTCGGATATAAATTTAGACCCGTTTTCTGTTACGATTTCATAGGGGACTCCATGGTGACATATAATGTCTCGCCACATGAATCTTTCGACTTTGAATTTAGTTACTTGCTGGAGAGCCTCAGCTTCTATCCGTTTGGTGAAGTAATCGGTCAGGACTAGTAAAAAACGTAGTTTCTGTTGTCCTCTCCCTGATGCAACCAATGGTCCGACGATATCCATAGACCATCGCATAAAAGGGTAGGGTGCAGATATCGAGGATAATTTTTCGGTTGGTTGGTAAATGATCGGGGCATGCCTTTGGCATTTGTCACATTGAGATGAGTATGCTTCGCAATCAGTGATTATAGTGGGCCAAAAGTAACCTGTCTTTTTATTCGGATGGCTAAGGCTCGGCCGCCTGAATGGTTTCCGCATGATCCTTCATGTACCTCTTTCATGAGTTCAATGGTGTCGGTGCCATGAACGCACTTTAGGTATGGTCCGTACACGCTTCGTTTATAAAGGTCAGAGTCGATTATGCAATATCTTGTGCTTAAAACTTTAAGTTTTCGAGCCTCCCACCTGTTGGGGGGGGGGGGGGNGGGGCTATACCCTCCCGAATGTATTGCATAATAGGAATTCTCCAATCGTTTCTTCCAAGTACTTTGTCGCGAAGGGATTCCGGGGGTTCCTGTTCGGGCTCATTCCCAGGCTCCGTTCCATCTTCTAGAATTTCGTGGGCCTGGATCGTCCCCCGGAGGTATTTTCATAGCGAGGCTCTGAAGAGCCTAGGATTTCTGATATGCCTTCAAAGTCTGGTCTAGTAGCCGGAGCCTGGGTCATGCCCCCAGTGGTATCTTGAGAACTAGGATCCGAAAATTTTTCGTTCTCGGAGGTACCTGTCGCATATACTACTGCATTCGGATTTTGTACTATGCCCCCGGCGGTATGCCTTTTGAAGTTACGGATCTTGGTTTTTGGGAACCAAAACGTTGTAAGAACTTAGGCAGGGGCGGTATCCCGGGTAGTTGTGGTTGCTACTCCCTTAGGATAGCTAGCCTCCTGTTGTTCTCTCGTTTCGTTATCAATTTCAGCTTTGGTAGCTATATCGATGCTAGGTTGGTCTATGCCTTCAACCGATATGACGCGTTTGACAAGGGGGTCAGATGTAGAGGCTAGAGCTGCTAGCGCATCGGCGGAGGAGTTTTCTCCGCGAGGGATCCTTGTTAGCTCGAATTTATCGAGCTATGTGGTAAGGTTTCGGATGACCCCGAGGTATGCCCCCATTCTTTCGTCCCTTGTCTCATATTCTCCATGAAATTGGATGGTCAGTAGCTGAGAATCGCTGAAAGCACTGAGCTCTCGGATTCCAAGACCTATTGCGAATTTCAGGCCTACGATTATAGCTTCATACTCGGCCTAGTTGTTTGAGGCGTTGAAGCCGAGTCTGTAAGACTGCTCAGTTACTTCGCCTGCTGAAGAAGTAAGCCTCAAACCGACTCCAGAACCTTGTCTTAAGGATGCTCCACCGACATGGAGGGTCCATATCGGGGTTACTGATTCGTCTAGATGTTCGGTGGCTAACTCGATAACAAAGTCTGCCAGAACCTGAACTTTAGCCGCGGTTCGAGGTCTATACTCTATGTCATATTCGCTGAGCTCGATCGCCCATATAGCCAGTCATCCAGACTTACTGGGACTATGTAGGACCGAGCGTAATGGTTGCGGAGTCATTACAACGATAGAGTATGATTGGAAATAGGGTCTGAGCTTTCTAGCCGCGGTTAAGACAGCTAGAGCTAGTTTTTCCATGGCTGGATACCTTGTCTCTGCGTCTACTAGACTTTTGCTGGTATAATAGACAGGTTTCTGTTCATTTTGTTCTTCTCGTATCAATACGCCGCTGACTGCGAAAGGTGATACCGAGACATACAAATACAAAGGCTCTCCTACCACTGGTTTTGAAAGTATGGGGGGCTACGAGAGGTAAGCCTTCAGCTGCCCGAAGGCTTCTTCACACTTCTCATCCCATAAGAACTTCTTATCATTTTTAAGAAGCTTGTAGAACGGGAGGCATTTGTCGGTGGACCTGGAGATGAATCAATTTAAAGCGGCAATTCGTCTGGTCAACCTTTATACCTCGCGAGTGGTTTTTGGTGACGGCATCTCGAGGAAAGTAGGTATCTGTTTTGGATTAGCCTCGATGC
Organism: Anastatica hierochuntica; assembly: GCA_900406275.1. Taxonomy (NCBI): domain Eukaryota; kingdom Viridiplantae; phylum Streptophyta; class Magnoliopsida; order Brassicales; family Brassicaceae; genus Anastatica; species Anastatica hierochuntica. The sequence continues at coordinate 4,732 of OVAN01016378.1, forward strand.
CTCGTTCTGTTACCAGATAATCGAGGAATTCCCCAGAAGGCACTCTGAAGGTGCACTTGGCGGGGTTTAACTTCATATCGTATTTGTTTAGGATATCGAAGCATTCCATGAGGTGGGACAGGTGGTCCTCTGCGACTGATGATTTGACTAACATATCGTCGATGTAAACTTCCATGGTATTTCCGAGTTGTTGGGCAAACATCTTATTGACGAGCCTTTGGTAGGTTGCACCCGCGTTCTTTAAATGGAAAGGCATTACCTTATAACAGTAAGTCCCTCGCTCTATTATAAAAGCAGTCTTTTCGTGGTCCTCGGTGTCCATCATTATTTGATTGTACCCCGAGAATGCGTCCATAAAGGATAGCAGTTGGTGGCTAGCCATAGCTTCAACTACCGGTCGATGTGAGGTAACGGGAAGCTGTCCTTTGGACATGCTTTATTGAGATCGGTGAAGTCCACACATATTCTCCATTTCCCGTTCTTCTTTTTGACTACAGCCGGATTGGCGAGCCAATCGGAGTAATGAACCTCCCGAATTGAATCGGCTTTTGTTAGTCTCTCGACTTTGTCATTGACCGCTTGAGCTTTCTCGAGGCCTAGCTTTCGCCACTTTTGTTTGATCAGTTTGAAGGTGGGATCAACTTTAGCTTGTGAGTAGTCACACTTGGGTTGATCCCTTTCATATCGTCGGTAGACCATGCGAAGGTTCCAACGTTGCTTTTGAGGAACTGAACGTGCTTCTTTTTTATGTCAGACGGCAGCTCAGATCCGATGCTCACGCATCGCTCAGGGTTAGAGTCGTCAATGCAGACTTGCTTGGTGAGGTTCCTTGGAGGACCTCGGATATTCTGCTGCATTTCCTTCTCCTCCTGGATCTGTAATTGCTACAAGGTGGATTCCTTAACGATCTGGAAGCCTCCCAGGTAGCATACCTTGGATATTTTCTGGCTACCGTGGATCGTAGCTATCTCGTCAGGCGCTGGGAATTTTACACACTGGTGATAGGTGGAGGCTACCGCCCTCATTTTGTGAATCCAAGGCCTTCCCAGGATTGCGTGAAATGGAGCTGGTCGGTCTATGACCACGAAATTGATCATTTTCATAACTCCGCAAGCTATGACTGGGAGCTTGATGGTTCCTAGCGAGGTAGCGGTCTCGCCAGAGAAACCGACGAGATTTGCCTTTTGCCCTGTAATCTCGTAGTCGTCTATCTCCATTCCTTTTAAAGCGTTATAAAAGATCAAATCGACGGAGCTCTCAGTGTCGATCATTAGCTTAAGAACTTCATTTCCAGCTACGTTAAGAGTGATGACTAGTGCGTCGTCATGGGGTTTGTCGAGATCGTGGGTCTCGCTCTCCCAGAAGGATATCTTGGTGTTAGGTTCCTGAGGCGGAGTCCTGACCTTAAAAGTGGACTCAGCCTTTCGTAGGTGCCCTTTTATTGCATTCACGGAGTCTCTACAGACTTCGTATCCTCCGAGAATATAGTCGATCCTTGGTCCCGGGCGAAGCTAGCTTGGAGGTTTGCTTAGCAAGGCAGCTATCGTTCCCTCAGGAACAGGTTTCGGAGCCTCGAGACTAAGGCTTTTCCCTTGGGGAAACTTCCCTAGGATCATGTCGATCCTCTTCTTAGGTGCTGGTGGAGGCGAGTCGGTTTCCTTTTCAGGCGACCGGTTACGCTTCGGGGACGCGTCCCTGGGACCCTTTTTCTGGAAGGGAAGAGGTTTCCTGAGGTCTACGTCTTTTTTCTCCGGCTGCGAATTTAGCTGCCAATTGTCGTTGGAGGTCCCAACATTCCTTGGTGGAATGGCCCTTCCGGTCATGATAAGCGCAAAACTTGCTTCCGTCGTAGGCCTTAGTCCAAGGGGCCTTGCTTGTCATGGCAACATGCTTCTCTTGTTGCTCTTCCTCGACAGCATAGGAATGTTCCCCTTGGCTCTGGTTATTACGTGGGTTATGTTTTCTTGGCGGGCCCCTTCCATCTTGATGGTCACCTTTTGGAGGATTCTTTGACTTCTTATGGATTTTATCCATAGCGGTAGTCTCTTCCTCCAAAGTGATGAATCGGGACACTCTACGTAACGCATCTTCAATAGTCGGTGGAGGGTTAATAGTTAGTTCCGACCAGAACTCGGATTGATACCAGAGACCTTTTTGCAAGGCTTCTATGGCCACCTGATCATTAGGGTTTGAGAGTTTAGTTCTGATTGCCCGGAACTTGTCGATGTAGGCCCGGAGCGAATCGTTTACTCCTTGCCTAATTTTCCACAAGTCGGCCTCAGAAGCTTGCTTCACGATATGTGTCGAGTATTGTTTTATAAAAGCATTTGATAGCTGATCAAAGCTATCTTTTGAAGAGGGTTCGAGTCCTGAAAACCATTCGAGAGCTGTCCCAATCAGGTGTTCGGCGAAGGTTCGGCAGTAGCCTGCCTCACATTCGTCTCGAGTTAAGTGAGCTTGGACAATTGTTAATCTGAAGGCTCTCATGTGAGCTTTAGGGTCGGAGGTTCCGTCGTATTCAGGGATACGCGACTTTCTTGTATAACTGATATAAGAATTGGCGATCCTATCTGTGAACGGGGTACCTCTGGTTTCCTCAAGGATGCTCTCGATTTCAGGAGCTGAGTTGGTGACTCTATGAACCCAGGCGTTAAGTCTTTGGAGAGCTCCTTGGGTTTTCTCCATATACCTTCGGATCGCCTCGGGTCCTTCCAAAGGGAGGACAACCGAGTCATTACCAGATATCGGGTTGGCTGGTTCTTGACGAAACCAAGCCTGTTCGCGACCCCTGGTGACTGGAGAGTTCNATGGTGTGCCACTGGGAGGTTTGGGTCGGCCGCAGTTGATGCACCTGGTCGTCCTTGAGCTCCCTTATCCGGAGAGGTGTTTTGCGCCAGATAGACCGATGTTGCAGTCCATCCATTCGACGGTATCGTGGTGTCTCTTCCGGACCCGGAAGTAGGTGGTGGAGGAGGTAACTGAATGATATGCACAGGCGCCTGGTAATGGACCTGGCGAGGTCCCGAGCTTGTGGTCGCGTCATTTGTCCCTAGTGTCATGGTAGCTGGGGGGTTAAATTCTGGGAGTATTCCCTTGACAGGCGTCTGGAAAAGAGGTCCCTCCCTGTCGGGCGCCGATTCCTTGGGATAATATTCCAAACGGCCACGAGGAAAGGATGGGCCAGAGGCGAGATCTCTAAAAGTTACCCCTGAGGTTCGTCGCTGTAAAGGTTGTGGTGACGGGGCCTGAGGTCTCGTTGCCTCTTCGATTTATTGTTGCCGTGAGGACAGTTGCTGGACCAGGCGTTCGTTCTCCTGGGTTCTATGCACCAACTGGAGCATCATCTGACGGATCTAAGAGAGCTGGTTCGACATCAGAATAGAAGCTTATGCCGAGGGTTGGGATCCGTTAGAAGGATTGATTAGGGTTCCCGTGGAGGATTGGGGTCCTTCTCGGGGATTAGATTGGTGAGGCTCTGCAGCGGGGTGATCTAAGCCTCCGCGATTCGGTGAGCTCGAGCTTGGATTGATTGATGAAGAGTCAGGTTGCATAACACCTTGGTTGCTTGAATCCATCTTAAGATCACGGAGTCAGGGATTCGATTGCTTCGTCCCCACAGACGGCACCAAAATGTGGATACCGAATACAACACTTAGAATTTATAGAAAATTGTGCGTAACGAAGGCTCTTTGGTAAGAATCCCGTTAGGATCGAAAGATAAACAATGAGGTTTCTGTATTGATTCTTTAGAAGGTTCTACAATGATTTGATAATGATAATCGAATACAAAAGAAAGATGATTGATACAAAGAAAATGAAAATTGTAAGTTGTATTCTAATTCTTCTCCGATTGGATCCCTCTCTCTGTTGTGTCTCCTCTTCTCTTTTATATCATCGGATCTCCTTCTTCTGTTCTGATATCTCCTCCTCCATTCTCGGAACCGACGAGCTCCATCTCTTCAGCCTTCTCCTTTGTTTTCGCTAACCATATTGACCGAGCCTCCTCTTTGAGCGCGAGCACCCTTCAACCGCCTTTAGGCTGGACCTACCTCCTTAGTGGGCTTCTTATGTAAATGGGCCTTGGTTGCCCTATCTCTTGAAGAAGGCTGCTCCGATCGGAGCCTCGTCGTTTCCAGGTGGCTTCCTTTGCGTAAGAATAAAATCATAGTATTTGACATGGGCCTAACGGGACTCATTTCCTTTTGGCGGGATTCAGCACCAACACATTCCAAGGAGGGTCTGAGACACGAAAGCTGAAAAAGCTTAAGCCGAGGTATATGGGTTTGTATCCTATTGTTGAGAGGATTGGTGCAGTGGCTTATCGCTTGCAGTTGTCGCCAAAGTTGGCAGATTTCCACGATGTGTTTCATGTGTCTGTTTTGCGGAAGGTTGTCAGAGAGCCAGAGCTCATTTTGCAGCAACCACCTAGTGATATCAGCAAGAACCTTTCTGCGCCTTGTCAACCAGTAGAGGTTCTGGAACAGCAAGAGAAATAATTTCAGGGGAAGAACACTGTGATGGTTAAGGTTCGTTGGGAAAGAGATGGGATTCAGGAGGAGACCTGGGAGCCTGAGGCTCAGATGAGGACCGATTACCCTNGAACTTTTTGGGAGTGCTGGACGGGCATGTCATGATCAGAATTCGGGGCGAATTCCTCGTTAGTGGGGGAGAATTGTAACGGACCGGACCCTAAAGAAGGGANGAATGTTGATGAGGCCCATCAAGGCCCAGAAAAACCTACAGAAACCCTAGTTAATGTTGGTTATTTAAGGAGCCTTCATCATCATTATTTTCCATAAGAAAATCTAAACACGTCGAATATCTGCAGAAATTCTGAGAGACTTGAGAGATCCAACGAACTTGTCATCAATCAGGGACAGAGAACACGTCAACATCACTCAGCCATCGGAATTCGACAGAGGTAAGTCGAAAAAACCTTTGCCGTGTTGTTATTTTTTCACCTAAAAACTTCAAACGGCTCGATCTTACAAACCGTGTTGAATCAGATAACGCACAATATACCATTAGAAAGCACTCGCCGAGACAAATTCACAGCCACCAACGGCACTCCGATTAGCCGCCGCACGCGCCCTCACACGCCGGAGAAATGTCCGCGCGTGAAAACCACTTGCCGCCGACGCCCGCCGTTCGCCGAAGCCGCCGCCGACACCGTCCCGGTCGCCGCCTACGACTTTTCTAGTAAGCCACCGTTGACCGTTGACCTCGGGTCGGGTTGGATCGTCATCGGGTCTGGTTTTCGGATCGGGCTATCGAATCGCTGATGTGTCGGGTCGGGTTGATGATGTGGCAACGTCTGTCCACGTGTCGCTCTCTGATTGGTCCACGTGTCGGCCTGGTTGGCTGTTGGTTGGGTTGACCAGATTGCAAGTTGACCAGATTGACCATTGACTTTCATAGTTGACTGTTGACCAGGCGTTGACCGTTGACTTTGACCGAGATTTGACCGTTGATTTTTCCGTTGACTTTTACCAGTTGATTGATTCGGTCCGGTTTAATCTGTGGGATCTGCTTTTCCGTTCTAAGTCTAATTTTATCCGTTCTGGGGCTATTCTGGTTGGAATTTCGTTCTGATTTCAGATTTAGAGTCTGATTTAGAATCCGGAATTCAGGGACCGAGCTTTTCTTCCGTTTTGCTAAGGTGAGGGCTATATCGCAAGAGACCCCCCCATGCTCGGTTTTCTGTTTCATCTTCGTTAGGCTAGCACTGGAACATGATTGAGTTTCTGTGAATCGAGTCTGATTGGGTTTTGTGTGAATTGATTTCTTTCTTGATAATTTGAAATTAGGATTAACATATGATGTCACAATTGATTGCTTCGAATGTTGATTGTAGTGTGTGTTGTTGGGGTCAAAAACTGTCTCGACGAAATCGATGCCTGAAAAGGGTC
>OVAN01016379.1:0-10639 GCA_900406275.1 Anastatica hierochuntica
TCATCTTCGTCCGTTCTTGAGAGTGACACACGTCCAACAAGAGCCAGATCCTCCTCTATTCATCAATCCATCCATCGATCTTGTTAAGAGTGACACACGTCTAACAACAAGATCCCATCTCCCATCATCTCTATCTCTTTCCTTTGTTCTTTTCTTATTTCGTTCATCATTAGTTCTAGTTTATCTTTAGTTCTTATTTCTTTCATAAAAACCATATAAACTAACAAAAACTTCTTTCTTGTTTCAGGTATCAATCGGCCAAGATAATTCTCGACCACGAGTCGTGAATCCGTTCATCACCACTTCCGTGCCTACAACACGGTCCCTAATGAAGGAAAATACCTTACATTTGGAGCCGGTTAAATCTTCCGAAATACCCAAGCAGATTCCCAACCTGCCTTCGCTCTGAATACCCAGGATGCCCTTTAAATCTTGTTTAACCTCATCAAGTATCTTTTTTACCAAACATGATCGATGACTTATTCAAATTAACGCACTGACCTGAGGCTTTCCCATAAAAATCTAAGATCTTCTTTATCTCCAAACATTCTTGGGGCTCCGCCTTACAAAAAAAGAGATTGTCGTCCGTAAATAGGAGGTGGGGAACTGATGGACTAGCTCGCGCTATTCGCTTTCCGGTTATGCGTTCCTGCCATTCCGCCTCTTTCAGAAGGCTAATGAGCACTTTTGTACACATTATGAATATAAAAGGAGACAAAGGATCTCCTTGTCGTAGACCTCTGCCTGGAAAAATATGACCACGAGGTTGACCGTTGATCAAGACACGATATGAAACTGATCTGATGCATTGCATTATCCATCCTATCTATTGTTCCGCAAACCCCATCTTCCTCACCACTGCCTCCACAAAGTCTCACTCCACCCGGTCATAGGGTTTACTCATGTCCGTTTTAATAGCCATCCGCTCAGATTTCCCAGCAGGGTTTGTACGTAAGCCATGAAACATCTCTTGCGCTACCAAAATATTATCAGTGATCAATCTCCCAACAACAAAGGCTTACTGGGTCTTAGAGATAAGCCTCGGTAAAAAAACGCTTCAATCTCTGACACAGTAACTTGGATATTATCTTATAACACACATTGCAAAGACTAATAGGCCGATACACTGTCATTTCCTGAGGACTCTCCTTCTTACGAATAAGACATATATTTGTCTCATCCAAGCTAGGCACAACGGTGCCCTCCAATAAAAAATTGTTCACCATCAACAGAATATCTTGTTTCACAACACCCCGAAAATGTTGATAGAACAAAGCTATCATTCCATCAGGACCTGGAGCTTTCTCCGGATGCATATCAAACAATGCTTTGTGAACCTCCTCCTATTTCACTGGCCTTGTAAGCTCCTCATTCATAGCTAGGGTAATCTTGTGAGGAACGAGGTTTACGACCTCGTCAAAATCTAAATCTCCAGAAGTCTAGAACAAATCCCGGAAATATTTTATGGCACTGGCCACAATTTCTTCCTCTTGATCAGTTAGGACACCCTCGTCATTCTTCAGACGGACAATCTTATTCCTCGTCCTCCTCTGCTTCGTCGTCGCATGAAAATAACTAGTATTTTTGTCTCCTTCACGAAGCTAAATAGCTATACTCTTCTACCGCCAAAACATCTCCTCCTTCTTCAATGCATCATGAAGCTCTGTCGTAGCCACTAATATCTCCTCAAGAGTAGACTCATCAAAGTCGTGAAGCTTATCCACTTTCTCCTTAAGCTCCTCAAGACTATGTTCTGCGTCTCTCTGGTCATTCTTACTCTAGGAGACAATGGTTTTCCTGCATGTACTAATTTTAGCCCGTAAATCCATAGCTTGTGGCATCCCACCCCAAATGTCTCTGACAATCTCCTCAAATCCTTCTTTAGTAGTCGCTTATCAAAGCGAAACAACTTCCGCGGATGTAAAGATCGAGCCAAAATGTTCACGATAACCGGCCTATGATCGGAATCCCACATCATTAGGTATTGGACGTTAGAATGTGAAAATTTTTCATGTCAATGTTAATTACCTAGAGCTCGGTTTAGGCGACATCGTACACGTATGCGATTATTACCTTTATTTCCTATCCATGACATATGGTTACCAAAGTAAGGAAATTTTAACATACCACAATCTTGAATCATTTGGCGGAACGGGAGGAAAGAGGATTCTAGTCGAACTCGTCCCCCTGTTTTTCTTCATTGCTTATTATTTCATTAAAGTCCCCAATCATAAACTAGGGATCGTTACGGTCATTAGAAATATTCACCAGTTTATCCTAAACTAGTGCTCTACGGTCCTGGACAGGGTCGCCATAAATAAAAGTTATAAATACTTTAACACCATCAATAGTTGCTACTACATCCAACATACGTTTGTCTGAGAATAAAATAACAATATGAAAATCATGCATAAAAATAAGGCTAATCCTCCACTCACTCCAATTGGCTCCACTGTCTCCAATTTATCATAACCCAACTTCAATCGCTGTTCAAGTAACACAGATATCTGATTCTTCGTCTCCGAAAGGAATAGTAAACCAAAACGATACTTCTTCTGTATCTTCTCTAGGCGTCGAACTGTGAGGTCATTCCCAATCCCCCGACAGTTCCAACCGAGTATCCTCATCTATGCTTATTGGGTGTGTTTTGGGACCCCACCAAACCTTCTTTCTTAGTAGACAAACGATCTCGAGACCCACTAGCTCCTTTAGAAGAACTGTTGTTACTTGACGGAAAGATACGAGGCGGAACATATGATTCCGAAGATATCTTACTAACAATGGCATAAGTTTTTTCCTTGGGGATCCCCGACGGATGAGCCGTTCTTTCGTCCCATGAATTGCAAAAAGTGAAGTCTTTGAGGATGAAATCTTCCCCGAAGAAAGATCTTTCCTTTGCTCTCTTAGTGACATGTTCATCTTCTTTTATGTGAACAATTGAGAACAAAGGCCACTAAAAGATGTGGAAAATTCTAAAATGTGTAGTTATGTGAAAGAAATATATTTTACATTTTTTAGAAACTTTATTAACACAATTGTAAGTATTGTTGGTTCTAGAGCATCTACATTAGTTTATAAAATTTCTTAAATAAAAAGTATGGTTATGGTGATTTGGTTAGCGAGTGGTGGTTCTATGTGTGTCTTTGTAATAGATCGCTTATGGTTCAAACGCGAACATGGATACTCAACCGATATGTTAAACTGGTAAATTCTCAACATGTTTCAACAAAACTATTGTTTGGATAAGATTTAATCGGCTCGAATCAAGACAGTTCCTCGGAACTATCAGAACAAATAATCTTTTATTGATGATTCATCTTTGAATAACAACGCTTCAAATTACATAATCGAATAATCTTAAACGTTGCTAAAGGAAATCGTTAAAGAGCTTTGTTGTCGCTTTGAATCGTCTCTTCTAGGATTCGTGTCGCTACCTCTTCGAAGCGGTGACAATTGTGGCTTTTAGTATTATTTGCGGTATTTTTCGTGTCCCTTTCTAAGTGGTAATGTTTTATTTATTTTATAGACCTCTATCAAAACCTATCTCCTTTAAGATCAAGATCAGTGCCAATCCAAATTTATTTTCCCGTAGGAATCATATTTGATGTTTATTGCTTACTTTTTATTAATAATCAAAGTGGATATTTGTTAATCAGCTTCAGATTCGGAGTGGATATTGTCGTGTCTCATATTTCCCTTAAAATTCAGAGTGGATATTGATTGCACCTCCTGTTCTCCTTAGAATCTGGAGTGGCAGTCGCTAAACCGGTTTGAACGTACCTTCGGTCAAAGCTTTTATGATCATTAGATTTCAGACATACCACTGGTTAAAGAGTATTTTTCTGGAACCCGCGTTTCTAGCGGTTCCACGTGTCATCTTTTAACTGGCACTTTGTTGGTAATTTATTTTCACCCAACAACTTCTAGAATTCGGTCGACTCTTCTTATTTTTCCCACACATGCAAATGCATTTATTTTTTGATAAAAATGACACTCCACCGATCCAACCATCTTCCACTAAGTTGAGGAGTCAACTAAATAAGAAAGATAAAATTTGCTTGGGAAATTTTATACATGTCAACAAGTCAACTGCACTCTCCACATGAGCCCAAAACATCAGAGTATAATGTCTTTTTCATTGGACTTTTCGTGAGTGGCCCATATGAAAAGTGTATCCACTTGGTTTTAATTACCCTAGACCTCGTCTCCTTCCTCTCTTATTACCAACACCCGCCGCTGAAGCATTTTCACTCCTTCACCAGCGAAATTTTGATAATCAGCGTCAGTGCTTTCACGTTCACTCACTGAATCTGAATAAGTTGAAGACGTGGATAGGAATTTGTATCCCAAACTACACTTTGTTACATTTTTCACTCAAAAATATTGTTGGAAATTTTTCCAAGCGATTTAGTCGATATTCCACCAAACTACAATCTACCAAGAACTAAGGTCTCAAAGCTTCGTAGATTCGTGGCTGTTGTTTCTCTGTTGGTCGTTCACCAAACGAGTTACTTTTTCGGTTGGTATGAGTTCAAGCTAGAATTCGTGAAAGCTTGAGATAGACGCATCAAACCTTAGTTTTCACCTAGTTTCCTTTGTGAACGAACTTTTCGAAGCATGTTTCCCAATCCGAGCACTTTGGGTTTGTTTTATTTTTTCTCATGCAATGCTGCTTTTTTGGATATATTCGTCGCTTAGTCGCCACTCCCACATGAAAATTTACATTTGTCATATAATTAAGGTATAAAATGTTCGAGTTCCTCATTTTACCGTTTTAAATATTTTACTAGCAAACCAGTTCAAACTATTACGCTCCATGCCAACCAGTAAACTTAGGTTTATTAGAGATTTACTGAATACGTGTTCGTGGTAGGATTATCGCATAATATCTAATTTGAGTACCACTTGGAGAGTTCGAGTTTCGAGGAACTCAAAGTGGATCAACCAAAAGTTGAATCTAATGGTGAATCTTCGATTGTTGTGTATGACACTGCTCCAGTGGGCATCAAATTTGAGTCTTATCAACTGGTGGCCTGCCATAGCGTCTACCAGTTTGTCGAAGTGAGAAAGTGGAAATGGATCTTTTGCACATGCATTATTGAGATCAGTGAAATGAATACAAACTCTTCACTTTCCATTCTTTTTTCCAGACAACCATAACGTTTGCCAACCATTCTCGATAATGCACCTCTAAAATGAAACCCGCTTCTAACAAGTTTTTCACTTCAGTGTTAATAATCATATCCAGTTCTGGACCGAACTTTCTTCTTTTTTTGTAGTGGTTGATGCTCTGGATCCACTTGCAACTTGTACATAATTATATATGAATCGATTCCGAGCATGCTAACGTGTGACCATGCGAAGCAGCCAGCGCTAGATCTAAGAAAATTTATGAGCCTCTTTTGTATGTCTGCCAGTAGTTTCGAACCAACTTTTCCCTTCTTATAAGGGTCACCTTCAGCCAATGGTACTTCATTGAGTTGTTCCACCTCTGGATCTTTATGCTGAAGAGCTTGCGGTGGACTCTGTAATTGCTATAAAGACTAACTTTTTCCTTTCAAAGTTTTTTGGTAGCATGAACGTGACTTTTCTTGCTCCACTATGATCTCTCTCACACCCCATGGAGTGGAAAACTTGATTTTTTAATGAAAGGTTGATGGCACCGCTTCCATATAATTAATCCATGGGCGCCCCATTATTGCATTGAAAGCTGAGGCACAATCCATTATTTGGAATTTTGTCAGGTAGTTGAATCCCCATGGTACACTGACATCATTACCTCTCCTACTCACTACTTCACTTTGTCGTGAACCCTACGAATGTAGTAGTTTTTTGCGTGAATTTAGATTCTGCTAGTCCCAATTCTTTATAGGCTTCTATGAAGAGGATATTCGTCGAACTTCCATTGTCTACCAATATTCTTTTCATCAAGAAATTGGCAATCATCAATGATATCACCAATGCATTGTGATGTGAAGTGACAACCCTGTCGGTTTGACCAGATGTGAAGCTTATTGTGCATGTTGAAGCGGTTCCCTGCGTAGCATTGATTTTTTTTCTAGAAATTTTTAGCGGTTCAAGTGCTTCTCTTGGCGGCAACTCGAGTTATCCCACTACTTTTTGACTATCCAGAAATAACATTGATTATCCTACTATACTTTGAAGGAGATCCAGAGTGGATTTCTTTAAATCCTTATTATTTCTCTTATTATCAACATGATCTCTAGCCCTCTTCGGAAAAAATTCCCTTATATGTCCCTTCTTTAGCAACTCGTTTACTTATATCCGTAATGTGATGCAATCTTCTGTTTTTATGTCAATAGTCATAACTCGCACCCGCTTCGAAGTATAACGTTTATCATCAGGTGTTCTCATCTTTTGAAGCCACTTTACCATTCCACTCATTTGTTTAAGCACACCAATCAAATTTGTGTGAGAGATTGAAAGGTTTATTGTGTTTGGCAAAGTGGATGTCGAGCATTTTTCACTTTCCACTATGCTTACTTGTTATTGGGTGTTCCTGTTGTCGTTTCTACTGCTTGCATTGTCATTATGTGGTATGTGGTAGGGCTTGTCGCCCCTAGGTGCTTTCTCATTCTTCACCACACGTGAATTAGATCGTGGAGAATACCAACAACGATAGGTTGGATCCTCTTCCCAATTAATTTGCGCCCACACTCGTGAGTGTACATCTTCCATTGTTATGCACTGGTACTTGGTGAGCTCTTTGTACATATCCTCTTCCGGAAGCAATTCCCTTTTGAATGCAGAGATTGTTGTAGAGGTTACACAGCAAGGTATGAACACATTTTCTTTGTTAAAATGATGTACATAGTCGCGGAGTGGTTTTCCTTTTTTTCTGAACTACTTCATAAAGGTCATCTACTGTCTTACCCAAATTTCTATTACTAGCAAAGTGTTCGATGAAGCAGTCTGTTAATGATGCAAAAGAGTCTACTGATGTATTTGGTAGGTTCGTAAACCACTACAAAGTTGGTCCGATGAGGCTTGAACCAAAATCTTGCACATACATGCTTCACGGTACTCCTTTTAAACCGTTGTTGTGAACATTCACTGCCTATATTGCGTTATATGATTATCGGGATTCGTAGTTCCGTTGTACATCGACATTGCAGGGATCGTAAACTTCTTGGGCATCTGCGAAGTGCGATTGCATTTGTGAATGGAATATTCGCATATGAGTTAGGAGCACTTCGATGATAGGAGTAGCCAATCCAAGAATTCTATTAATTATGGCTTCCTTCTCGTCGAAACGTTTCAAGATTATAACATTCATGTTGGAGTCTTTGGACGAGTGACCCGTGATTGGGTCAATGGATGAAATCACAGGTCGATTGGTCGTTGTCCTTCCGGCAGCTGTCTTGGGTATTAAGTTCTCATATTGCAAGGTTGATCTAACACCTATACCATACAGATTTCATCAAGTTGTTTCATTAGATCGACATGCGTGCGAAACCGATTACGTCCATGGGCATCAACATCCCTTTTAGATGCACTTACGTTCGCAGGGTAGAGTTTTCCGCATCAAGTTGAGCAATTCTCTCTTAATTCTTTTTCAACTGGGTCATGAGTTACTCCACTTGAGTCACAAAATCTGTCTTGGAATCTGTTGCAGCCACCCCCTCCGTAGTTCCTCCATTTGGCATATCTAACGTATTTAACATAATCCCCTCCTTCCAGCACCAAACTGTTTGAACAAGCTTTCACATGTTCGAATCAAGATAATTCTACGAAATGACCAGAGAAAATGATCCTTTATTGATGATTAATCTTTGAATAATGACGCTTCGAATGACAGAGAATGAATAATTCTAAATGTTGCTAAAAAATCATCTAAGGGCTTCGCTGCCGCTTTGAGTCGTCTATTCTAGGATTCGCGTTGTCTCTTTCAGAGTGGTAGGGCTCTTTCTTTTATATGCATATATCAATTCCTATCTCCTTTACGATCAGAATCATATGTTTGTCAAAATATATTTTCCCGTATGAATAAGATTTAATTTTTATCGCTTCCTTTTTCATAATAATCAGAAGGGACATTGCTTAATCCGCTTTGAATCCGGAGTGAATATCGACCGTGTCTCATATTCCCCTTCGAATTCGTAGTGGCAATCGTTGAACCAATTTGAACGTACCTCCGGTCGGAGCTCTTATGCTCCTTAGGTTTAGGACGTATCGTTGGTTAAATACTAATTTTCTAGAATCTGCGTTTCTAGCGGTTCCAAATGACATTTTTAACAGGCACTTGTTGATGAATTTATTTTCGCTCATCTAGTTAAACATAGAACTCCCTTTGAACGGTCCAGATTTTAAACATCTTTTAGCTCATGCATGGACGGTGAAAGCACCCGCAAAGATGAAACACTTTATGTGGCAGGTAACATCGAGTAGTCTGGCGGTGAATTCAAAGTTATGTTCAAGGGGTATATATTAGATGTGATATAAGTTTTCCACGATGTGGATATGCAACTGAAACAATTAATCATCTACTGTTTGAATGCCCCTTGCGATGCGGCCTTCGGCTCTATCTGATATCCCGTCGGTTTCTGAGGTTTTGCCCAAACTTCGATTTGGTTAAATATGGATTTCTTATACTGGAAGATTCCAGATGTAGAGGCTTGTGATGTTAAAGGGAAGTTTTTTTTCGTAGATTTTGTGGTTTATTTGAAAAGGGAGAAATGATAAATTTTGTAATGGCAAAGATATGCAGACTCCATATATGCTAAAAAATGCTCGAAGTGAGGTATAAGATTTGAGGGAGGTTAATGTATCATTCTTCGTCCGCCACCAGTATCCTCCACTCCAACAGTTCAAAGTCTTATGTGTCAGATTGACAGATCCTGGAAGTACGATGTCCCATTTTCGAGTCTTGGGTGATTCTCTTCTAATTCCATGACATACTATGTGATGGTGGGAGCAAAGGGCTAGCGTCGAAGCCAGTCTCCTTTACATACGAAGCTAGAAGCAATCATGTGGGTAATGGAGCAGCTGTAAATGTTGCAAGAGAGGGTAGTTACGTTTCAAACAGATTGTACGGAGCTTTTGATGATGGTGACGAACACACAAAATTGGTCAACTTTTTCAACACAGCTAGCGGAGATACGGAAGCTAACATCTCTTTTCACGTCGGTGGATTTCAAGTATTTACGTCGATCACTGAATGAGAACACCGACGAGCTAACACGTAATGCAAGGTTGACCTTTCTATTTTCGATTATGTAAATTATATACTCCAAGTATGAATTATCAAATATTTTAAATTATTTAAAGCTTTTATTGACAAAAAGAAAACATAAACCAACAATGACATAATTTAATTATCATAATATGTAATAAAAATGACAGAGTCTATTACCAAATTAGTTTTTGATTATGTTCATAGTATAATTTTGTAAATTTATGATCATTTATATATTTTTAACAATAAAAAATATTTAAAATCACAAAAATTATATCAATAATTTTGATTTAGTTACTTAAAAGATTGCCTATAAATATAAAAAATGAAAAATCTCAATTAAAAACAAATATTGTAGCTGAAGTGTACAGGCTTCTAGTTCATTATCTGGCCGGCAGGTGAAAATGGCTGTGAGTGTACAGGACCGTCGTCCACGTGAAGTCAGAGTCTCACAGCCAGTTAGTCGTCACGAGAAGGTAGGTGCAAACTGGAGGTATGTGAAAACATGCCGCATTCTCGGCACAAGCTCAACTGGTCATGGCCTTAGTCATGAGAGGAGGCTGGACAGTGGGTATAGTGAGAAGAACAGGAGGTCTAACGAGCAGAATTATGGGAAGTGGTCAGCTCGCGATCATCGTCACGAGCAGAGGCGGGAGCGTGATCATAATGAGAGGATAAGGTTGAAGCCTGATCTGCTTCATGAGAAGAGATATGCTTGTGATCATTGTCATGAGCAGCACTGAGGCCATGATCAAAGTGCGAAGAAGCTGTTGACTTCTGAACAGAGTCCTGAGGAGAAGTTTGCCGATGGGAGTGGCCTTTGTCATGACAGGAGCTTGAATCGCAAGCAAAAGGATAAGGAGATCCTGACTAGTTCTGACCAGAAAGGAAACAAGGAGGTGATTCACATGTTGGCTACTGATCATCGCTATTCGGAGGCCGTTGAAAGGAAGAGGTTGAGAGAGGATCGTACCTCCCCTAAAATGGATAAAGGCAAAGGCCTGGTGTTGATCTCGGACTCTGACCTTATGGTTGATGATGATGACTTACTTGGAGAAGATTGGGAGTGTGAGAAGGATGGGAAACGTGAAGGTGTGGTGTTACATGCTGCTGTTCGGTCACAGGTTACGGCTCCGGGAAAGACGGTTGTGTCCACTGGAAAGAGTAGAGATGTGAGAGTGGATGAGCATGTTACAAAGCGGGTGAAGCGAGACCATTCTGTTGGTAGGTCTGTCTCCTCCAAGCATTCTGTTTATGCGATTCCTAGGAAGAAAGAACGAATTTTACGATTGGGATCTCCTCGGAAAAAACCTTCTGCTGGAATGGAGAAGAAAAGTACAGTTATGGAGCCGTATGCTCATCGGAGTACTTTCCCATCAAGTAAAGGTTTGTCAATCAAAGGAGCTAGTGGTTCTCGACGGCACGGTAAAACTGAAAAGGAAG
>OVAN01016380.1:167-10639 GCA_900406275.1 Anastatica hierochuntica
AGAACCAAATACTTGCTCTTTCAATCTAGCCAATCAGAGTTGTTTGCTAGATTGATTAGTGACTTTCTGGGCTTGTTCTTAAAGATTCCTAATCAATATATCATTCACAACAAAGCGAGAGCGTGAGTGAATGCAATTGATAAGGAAATGGCCTTTTGCGATGAGAGTGGACTAGGCTAGCCTTGCCTTTGGTCTAGGAATTGCGCTNTTCAATTTAGTATCTTTCAAGGTATATGTTTACTTTCTTGCTTTGCTTTTACTTCAAGAATACTAAGAAAACCAAAGCAAAACCCAACCTCCTTTATTTGCTTAGATTAAGTTTAAGTGTGTATTCCCAAAGTTAAGTTGTAACTAGCTAAGGTTTGCTCCTTGTGGTTCGACCCCCAAGTACTACGATGACATATCTGTGCACTTGCAGATTGTGTTATTGATAGGAAACGGGCTTTTACAAATTTAAAGCTTCGTACGCGGTGACTCGCGTTTGCAAGAACAAAAGGCATCGCCAACAACAACGTCAACACGACCGCCGTGATTCAGGAGCAAGAACAAACCACCTCGGCACTCGACAAACAGGCGGCGTTAGATCTAGTCCTGGAAAATATGCGCAACATTTTTGCCCTGTTGGTCGAGCGAACTGCTAGACAAGAGGAGCAAGACCGGAGGTCAAGGCAAATGATAGACGAGTTGGCACAAGCCCATGCTACCCAGCTCGCAAAGTTGAATTCCTTAACCCCAACTTCACCACGTGAGCTCCGGACTCTGGAGACCTGACCTGAGAATGGTACAACCCACACCGACCAAAGATCAGGCGGAGATCAGAATCTGGGACAACAAGACTCGGTTCTGGGGGGAGTGTCAGTTCAGGCGGACACTGAACTCCAAGTCCTAAAGCAGACCCTCGCCCAAGCAACGACTGAGCTCCGAAAAATGCATTCCTAGATCTATAAAGCAACTAGCTCGGCGCCGGAGGTTCATCGAGTTACCGAGGAGACCCAAAGGACGCCCTTCACTAGCCAAATTGTAGGCGCGACTATTCTAAGCATCAAACTCAAGATCGCGTCCTACGAGGGTAAAACAGATCCCCGAGCTCACATGACTGCATTTTGCATCGCGAAGGGAAGGACCAAATTCAATGATGCCGACAAGGATGTCGGGTATTGCCAGCTCTTCGTCGAGAATCTCTCCGGAGCTGTGTTGAACTAGTTCTCCTGCTTAAAGGCGAATTCCATTGATAACTTCAACGAACTATCAACCGCCTTCATCAAGCACTATTCTATGTACATCGAGAAGGGAGCTTCTGATACCGACCTTTAGACAATGACTCAGAAGAAAGACGAATCTTTATGATCGTTCTTGTCCAGGTTCAAAGCAGTTGTTTCTAATGTGGTTGTCAGTGACGAAGGAGGAATCGCAGCGTTACGAAATGCCCTTTGGTACAATTCCCGTCTTCGAGAAGACCTCATGCTGAACGACCTACCTCCTTGGAAGATGCTCTCTATCGAGCTTCAAGATTCGTGGAAATTGAAGATGAGAAGAAAGCATACACGGAGAAGCACGCTGCAATGGCAAAGGCGACATCCAAGGAGAAACCAAAGGAAGAGAAGGACAACAAACGGTCCCATGGCGGACACCGACCTGAGGGAAGCAACTCCAAGCATAGATCGTTCCAAATAACGAACTCACGAAACTTGGATCGGAGCTCGGGAACTAGCTCTAGTTACAGGCCCAGATCCAACACCTGGACACGGAATGATGGGACTAGAACCTCGGGGAAGTTCTGCGAATACCAAAAATACCTCGGGCCATTCAACGGATGAGTGCTATGGTTTTAAGCAGTACATGTTCAATAAGTATAAAGCGGAGGAATTGGCGAAGAAAGACGATGGTCACGAGGAGGCGTGACCTCACAATGACATGGACCCACCAAAACGAGATCGGGATACCAGACATATGGAGATGGCAAAACCTCCCACAGCTCGTAAGCGAATTAACATGATAATGGGACCAAGTCCTTTCTTCAACGACACAGTCCGATCGATAAAGAGTTACAGCAGACAGGCGAACTCGACAACCGATGACATACAGGCGGCAATCAGAGAAGATGCCATCATAGAATTCTCAAAGTGGACGACCAGGGACGTCGCGGGCCCTCATAATGACGCTTTGGTGCTCAAACTGATGATTGAGGACTGCGAGATAGCTAGAGCATTAATTGATTCAGGCAGCTCGGTGAACGTCCTCTACAAGGAGACGCTCGACAAAAAAGAGATCCTAGAGGAGCTTATAAAGAAATCGAAGCAACCTGTAACTGCCTTCAATGGCGCCACCACACTGTCAATAGGGACAATTAAGCTCAACACATTCATAGGTGGTGTCAAGATGAGATCAAATTTTTGGTGGTAGAGGCTCCAGACATATATAATGTGATATTGGGAACCCCATGGATTCATTCGATGCGAGCTACTCCATCCACCTACCATCAGTGTATGAAATTCCCTACCGAGCACGGAGTAGTAACTGTACACGGGAGTCAGAGGACGGCAAGGTTATGTTATGTTAATGAAAACAAACTACGCATATCCCAGGCGCAATACACATTCCAGATCTGAGCTCCCGAGTCGAATCAGGGAGCAACAGATCAAGTCGAACCATCTAATCCCGAGCTCATAAAAGTCAGGCAAGTATGTATTGACCCCGACAACCCCGATCATTGCGTAGGAGTCGTGGCGAACCTTGAGAAAGAAATTTTCAAAGAGTTGGTGGCATTCCTTAAAGAGAACAAGCACACTTTTTCCCAGACAATAGACAACATGTCGGGGATAGGCTTGGACATCACATTTCAAGAACTCAACGTCGAGCCGACCTATAAGCCAGTTCGCCAAAAGCAGAGGAAGCTCGGAACGAAAAGAGCAGAGGCGGTCAACGCAGAGGTAGAATGGTTGCTCAAAGCTAGTTCAATCATTGAAGTCAAATACCCAGAATGGCTAGCTAATCTGGTGGTTGTCAAGAAGAAAAATGGTGAATGGCGAGTATGTGTGGATTTTACCAACCTCAACAAGGCATGCCCAAAGGACAGCTTCCCTCTTCCACACACAGACCAGTTAGTGGAGGCCACAGCTGGAAACTAGCTGCTATCCTTCCTTGATGCATTCTCCGGGTATAACCAAATACTTATGCATCCTGACGATAGAGAAAAGACGGCCTTTGTAACCGACAGAGGACTCTATTGCTACAAGGTGATGTCGTTCGGGCTGAAAAATACGGGAGCAACATGTAAGAGATTGGTGAACAAGATGTTTTCCGACCAACTTGGAAAGACAATCGAGGTGTACATTGATTACATGCTGGTCAAATCACTGCGCGAAGATGACCATGTAGGCCCTTTAAGAGAATTTTCTCAGTCCTCAACATATATGACATGAAGTTAAACCCGACAAAATGCACGTTCGCCGTCACCTCCGGAGAGTTCTTGGGGGTACCTGGTGACCCAGCATGGGATCGAAACTAACCCCAAGCAGCTTTCCGCTATCATGAACTTGAAGTCCCCAACGACAATGCGGGAAGTACAACGACTCACAGGACGAATAGCGACCGTAAGCAGATTCATTTCCCGGTCTACCGACAAATGTCTCCCGTTCTACCAGAAGCTTCCCTCTAACAAGAAGTTTGAGTGGGACGAGTCATGCGAAGAAGCATTCGCACAGTTGAAGACATACCTGACTACACCTCCGATATTATACAAACCGGAAACCGGTGAAGTATTGTATCTATACATAGCGGTGTCCAGCGCGTCAGTTAGCGGAGTCTTAGTTCGAGAGGAGAGCAACGAACAAAAGCCTATCTTCTATATCAGCAAGTCTGTAGCAGATACTGAGACTAGGTATATGGTTACCAAGAAACTGGCGCTCGCTGTGGTGCGGTATTGTCCAACCATCCACTCCGCACCATATTCCACAGTCCAACATAGTCGGGATGTCTAGCCAGGTGGGCGGTCGAGCTCAGTGAATACGACATCGAATATAAGCCCAAAACGGTGCTGAAACCTCAAATCTTGGCGGATTTCGTCATCGAGATATCCCCATAACCGAGCTCAGGAGAAGAGACTACGGACACCTGGACCCTGCACGTGGACGGATCTTCCTTTACTAAGGGGTCAGGCATTGGGGTGCAACTCGTCTCCCCAACTGGAGAGACCTTATAGCAATCTTTCAAGTTAGAATTCCCGGCCTCAAACAACGAAGCGCTGCTTTCCAGGCTCCGACTTGCAAAGGCAGTAAAAGCGAAGAAGGTCAGCATATTCTACGATTCCCAGCTCGTCGCAAATCAATTCAACGGGGAATATGAAGCTCGGGACGACCGCATGACAACATACCTAAAGTTGGTACAGAAAGAAGTTGTGGCATTTGACGAATTCTCTCTAACCAAAGTGCCATGAAAGGTCAACTCCGCCGCGTACGCACTAGCCGCATTGTCCTCAGCCTCTAAAGACAATCTTAGCCGAACGATTCCGGTGGAAACTTTGTCAAAATCAAGCATTAGTGAGGTTCTTAATGATCCGAGCTCGAAAACCAAGGTGACCAGCCAGAACAACAGCAAGCGATGGCCCTTCACGAGGACGACCTCGGCGAGAATCCCGGAGCCATGGCCCTTGGCGGAATTAGAGAGGGTGACGACTGGAGAAACGAGATAAGGAGTTATATTACTGACGGCACCGTCCCAGATCACAAATGGCAAGCTCGAAACCTCAAACAGCAGAGTGCGCGTTACACTTTATTTGAAGACAAGATATTCCGAAGGAGTGAGACAGGCGTATACATGTACTATGTGCACGGAGACGAGGTACAAAAAATTATTAAGGAGGTCCATTCTGGAGTTAATGGGAACCATGCAGGCGGGAGGTTGCTAGCACAGAAGATCCGCAAGCAAGGATACTACTGGCCCACAATGGAACGGGATTGTCAGGCTTATGCTAAGAAATTTGAAAGATGCCAGAGACATGCGCCCATAATCCATCAACCAACCGAGCTGATGAAGTCAGTTATGACACCCTATCCTTTTTTGCGCTCGGGAATGGATATCGTTGGGCCCCTGCATAAGTCAGATAAAACGCAATACCTGCTTGTCTTGACTGACTACTTCTACAAGTGGGTTGAAGCGGAAGCATACGCCAAGGTAAAAGACAAACAGGTAATCGACCTTTTGTGGAAGAACATCTTATGCTGACATGAGATCTCGCATGCAATCGTCACAGATAACGGCTCACATTTCATCTCGAAGGATTTTAAGCATTTCTGCTTGGTCTACAAAATCACAATCCAATACTCAACACCTCACAATCCCCAAGGCAGTGGACAAGTAGAAGCAACAAACAGGCGCATAGTCAAAGGCCTCAAGAAAAAACTAACCTCCAAGAAGGAAAGTTGGGCTTTCGAGCTGGATGGAGTATTATGGTCACATCGAACCACGCCACGTCGGGGCAGGAAGCAGTCACCGTACTCGCTCGTGTACGATGTTGAAGCGGTTATACCGGCTGAGATACGAGTACCAACTCTTCGCTGACGGGTTCTCCCCGAGGATGAACTCACCAACGATGATCTGTTGCGAGTCAACTTAGACACGATTGAAGAAAAGCGGGAGCTCGCCTTTATCCGCCTTCAAGCTTACCAAAACCAGGTCGCCAGGTACTACAACAAGCATGTCAGCCCTCGCGCATTCCAAGAAGGAGACTTGGTCCTTCGACGGGTGGTACAGAATAAGTCGGAGTATCAGGCCGGCAAGCTCGGAGCAAGTTGGGAAGGCCCTTATAGCATCGCCAAAGCATTGCATCCAGGGATTTATGAACTTCTCCACATGGACGGCAAGCCGGAGCCACATCCATGGAGCTCGGTGAACCTAAAGAAATACTATTGTTAAGCTACCTGATTGCGTGTGCGCAGGTTGCAAAAAAAAAAAAAAACCGGTCCCTTGGACCTCAATGTAATCGAACTACGGAAAGGCTTGATCCCTCCGTGGTACGTAGCCCGTTGTGGATACATCTGTTATACTTCAAAAAAAACAAAATATTTTATAATTGTTGTCATTCTTTTGAGAACAAGTTCGTTTTCAAAAATCATCTATCTTACGAAGCTCGGTTGTGTCGGCACCCTGGCCAGGTCTCCCGACCTCCGAGTTAACAGTGCGCTTCTCCTAAGTGCCTAGGTGAAATGACACCATGGATGTGGAAAGGCAACCCTTCTACGGTTCCCCACAATCCAGTATGACTTAAGCATACTCTTGTAGGAAAGCCGGACCACGTCCGCAGAACACTCAAAGGGAAAATCACACCTTTTAAGTAAGAGTGATGCCTTGGGTGTGGCACGGGATAAGCCATCACCACGCTGCGCCCTAACGCCAAGTCCTGAAACAGGGTAAGCCGAGGACACTCCTCGCGCCTATGTTCACTACTAAAGATAAGAGTGAACTCAGTAAGAGAGCCGTCGCATTCCACAAATCAGTAAAATCATGACTGCAACTACAAAATAAAACTCTCCTTTCTGTCTACGACAAGAACAAAAGACAACGAAACAAAAACTTGAACATTTGTTAAGATGGGATTCATCTATGTCGTGTCCTATGCATCAACAAGATGCTTTCGTGTGCTGGAGTTGATAGGCTCAAATTAGAGTGAGAGGTGCTTTTAGTAAGGCTCTTGGTACTTATGCAAGATGCTTGTCCTCCGAAGGCTTGTTGTGCAGCTAGAATCAAGTCTCCTGGTTGTCAAAGATCGCTGTTAGCAGAAGTTGTGTTGATTTCACTAGGCTAAGACAGCTTGAGAGGGCTGTTTCGAGCTATGATATGTTGACTAATAAGTAGACAAGGCTAGATGGACTGAAGCTAAGTAAAGCGAATCATAAGGTTTTAATCTTAAAGTTGTGGATAAAACCCTTCCCAGACACCAGAAATTAGGTTCAGGAACAACATCAACAAGAAGCAAATAAAAGTCTAGAAATTACAAAAGAAAATATAAAGGCCACAAGCGGTCTATCCTTGGGTCTCTTCTTGGTCCTTGGCAAGCTCGGAGGCGACGTTGGGGGAAATGGCAGCAACGTTGGAGCCAAACTGATCAATCTGAAGGGCTGGAGGAGCAGGCAGGTCGTCGGCAGCAGCAGCGGCAGGAGGTTCCATAGCAAGCACCAAGGTTGAAGCAGCTGGAGCCGTTACTAGCTTGGAAGGTTCAGAAGCTGCGGAGACCTCTACCTCAGCAGGGGGAGGAGTGGGAGCAATAGGAATGACCAAAGAAGACCCCTCGGTGCTATTTGACACTGGGGAAACCCAGAGATCTTCCGTTAGCTTAAGCTCAATGATGTCCATTTCATTGAGCTCGTCAGCAAAGCCCTCAAGTCCCGCCGTCATATTTTGCTTCTCAACATCGAGGTTGGGCTCAGTCCCTTTTGCTTTGCTTTCCTAAATCTTGTCAATAAAGTCAGTTCGGGCCTTGGCTTGAGATTGCAAGAGGGCGTTCTCCTGCACGAGTTTCGCATCCTCCAAAGCTCGCTCAACCCTCATGAAGCGAGCCTTGTACTTAGCAGCTGCTTCCTTCCTTGCCTTTTTGGAAGGCTTCCGAGCTGCCCTTTCAATTTGGGCCTTGAGACGAGAGACTATTTCCTCATGAGCCTTGGCGGTACAGTCATGACGCCACGACAGGTCAGAGAATTTCTTATATGCCGCTTCCAGTTTGGCATCCATCCGCTCCTCCTCCCTTTGAGCCTCGCTACGGGCTTCCTGAAGCTCATTAAAGATTTCGTCAGCATTGTTCTTGGCCTCAACCAAGCAAGTTTTCAGCTCCTCTATCTTCTTTTGGGCTTGCTCCTCGGATGCCTTGAGCTTCCCTAGGGCTTGGGACCAGGATGCCTTAAGGGCTTCATTCTTAACCTCGACCTCGACCACTTTTCGGGCCATGTCCTTCGGCTCGAACTCCCTTTTGGTAGCCAGCTTGATAGCCTTGCGACGCATACCCTTCTCAACATCGAGCGCAACACGGTCAACATACCACTGCGACTTCATACGGCTCAACTCCGCCTCATACTCCAGCCGGAGGCGGTTGAAGAAGCCCATTCCCTGAAAGCCAGGAGCATCAGTTACGAAGATCTAAAGAAAAGCAGCAGAAGTAGGAGGCAGGGAAAATTACCTCCGTATAACGAACACAAAACTCCTGATAGGAGTCTGTTTTCAGCAGGAGCTTCTTTGGAGGGGCTGGGCCGTCAGTGAGGTCGACCCCCTCACAGAATTTTACAGCAGCAGCCCTCCCGTTTTCAAATGGAAGAGGTCTCAGGGAGGTCGAACCTCAGAGCTAGGCCAGCATCCGGAGGCTGGGAAGAGAGTGTCGCGGGCTCCAAGCTCGCAGGAAGCCCTTTGTCTTTCGGCTTTCTAGGTTCTGACCTTGGCGGATCAGAAGACCTCCTCTATTCTGACCTCCGGCGGTTAGATGTGACTCTCTCGCCCAATCTACTAAGGCTGGAAGACCTTCCCTCCTCCGTGCGCTGCCTCTTTGAGAAGCCTGCAGAGAGGGAGGGAGATCTCTTCTTGGAAGGAGGGTCGCGAGCTCGTGAATCCTTCTTGCCCGAACTTCCAGTGGGCTTCACGGTGTTATCCTTCTCCTTCCTCTTTCTTGCGGCATCATTGACCAAAACAAGGGATGCTTCTCGACCAGAGGGCTGAGCGGCAACAAGATCTTTAGGTGGAGGAGGGGGCATCAAGCCAGAAGCAGCAGTTGGACCCGCGTTCCCGGGAGTCTTCTTGGGAACAGGAGCCAACTCCCTGCTCTTAGGTGGATCAAGGACCTGAGTATCTAGGCGTCCTTCCCTTAAGAGCTGCTCCTTCTCAGCCTAGAGCCGGTCTTCCTCTTCTTTGTTGGACCTCTCCTCCGTGGCACTTGCCTCGGCAGCAGCTTTTCCATCAGCTGCTCTTTTGTCAGCAGTAGCTTTCTCTTCTTCTGCCTTTCTGGCAGCAGCTTTCTCCTTCTCAACTTTCTTACGTCGAGCCTCAGCAGCTCGCTGTTTCAGGTTAGGGAGAACAACAGTAGGGCGCACTATCTCGGAATGGGGTAGCTGAATCGGAGAGGATAAGACGGTGGAGGTTTGTCTGCTCTTTCCGCAACAACTCTAGCAACAGCTCTGGCGATGCGGTCGGGGGTAAAGAAGGCCCAGGCTCTTTTGGACCTTGCTTTAGGGAAGCTTTCACCTCGTTAAGATCTATTGAAAGGGAAGGCTTCTTGCGCTCTAGACCAGCTGCAAAACAAGGAAAGAATATGGGTTAGGAAATGTGAAGACAGGTCAAGCACGAACAAGAAGCGACCTAAAACAGGTCAGCTACCAGGTTCAAGGTTCCACATACGTCGTGTGGAACCAATAAACTGCTCCGGAAGCGAGTTGACATCAGCCAAGACGTAGAAGTACGCCTGCTCCCAGAGGTCATTCTTGCTCTTAGGGAACGTGACTAGCTGTGGACGCCCGAAGATGTAGAAATGCCCCGACTTGGCGGATTTCTTGAAATTGGTAAGGAGCTCCAGCAATTGGACTCCTAGCTCCACCTCTCTCTCGGTAACAATCACCATCAGGCCAAGAATTGTCCTAATACTCCCGACTGTTAACTGGGAGAAGGCGATGGTCTGGCGCCAACAATATAGAACGAAGAGCTCCGACAGAGGGAAGAAGAGGTGGCTCTTAAGGAAATAGGACTCATAAAGGCAGAAGAAGCCTTCAGGAGGAGTTCAGGGTCTCCCCGAGGGGTTGGGAGTTGAATGAACATAGAATCAGGGATCCCACACTTCTCACTTAAAGAGCTGATTGATTTGGGTGTGCTGGTGGTCGGCGCGGTGTTGAAGAATGGAGGGCCAGGAGCGATGGCTAGCGGGACCGCCGGAATCGCATGGGCAGGACCAATCAACTAAGTCTCGCTTCCCCCTTCTTCATCAATGAGAGTGAAAGGGGAAAATTCTTCCCGTTCCTCAGAGTCAGGGCGGTAGGTGGGAAGATCAATCGGAGAAGAGGGGAGGAGAGATCTCTCTGCGTAAGACCTGGAAGTGTCTCTGACCATGAGATGTGGAGACAGGGGGCCCTGGTTGGAGGATGAAGCCGCCAGAGAAGTAGAAGGACAATTCAAGGGCTTCTTACGAACTAAGGGAGCTACGAGATCCATGGAAGTTTCGGAGGGGTAGAGGAAACGCATAAGAACAGGGATTGCAGAGGATGAATCGCAGAAAGAAATACAGAAATTGTGAAAATAAACCAAACAGATAAGTAGAATAGAGGAAACGGAGCAAACCTTTTCTTTTTCTTCAAAGGAGAAGTCGAATCGCAATGAGGAGGGAAGGCAAAAGGTCCCACCTTTTAATGACACGTCTCTTGAACGTGATAACGTGGACGGCGGATTTGACGCGGATGGTGTGGGAACCAAAATTCTCACTGTCAATGTTATGTGGTTCACGGACTCTG
>OVAN01016381.1:0-10639 GCA_900406275.1 Anastatica hierochuntica
TATATATATATATATATAAATCATAATTGGGTAATAGTTGACAGTAAATCAACAAGGTTTTTTTAGGCTAACACTCAATCGTCGTCAATATAGTCATATTTTTTAACCACTAGATCAATCCATGAAGATGATTTATAGATTTACAAGTTAAGATTAGTTATCTTATAATCTATCCGATGCTATAAATATTAATAGCGTATAGAAATATATATATCTATATATAAAGAAGATGTGATTTCATGAACCATCATTATTTTTGTTGGAAAGGTTAATTGAAAATATTGTCATACTTCGAAGTGGATTCTTTCAGAAAACGTGATATGGTTAATTTCTTTTAAAACTAAAGCTAAGTTTAAATTTGACAACTTTCATCACCAAATTTCATTAGAAAAACATTTTTTTGCTTATCAAAGTGTCAAAGAGAATAGAAGCTAAAGATTAAAACATACGTAATATAACTAGAAATTCACAAGAACACTAGTACACTCAACCAGCGGACAACCCGCGGTAACCCACGGTGTAGCCCGCCAAAACCTGCAGACCATACGAGTCCGGCCCGCATAACTTGCATTTTCGTGGACAAAATTTAACGTGTCCAAACCCGCCCCGCAACGGCCTTACTTGGGTTTAATCCGTGGATTGCGCTCCATATTAATATATCTACTTCGGAGGGCTTGACCTCTTGGGACATGGCGTCAATTGAGCGAAAAGAGGGCTGGAGAGTCATATTCTTAACAGTTTTGAAAGTACTAGCTTGAGTGGATATATCTATAAGAGCTTCATCTTCTGAGACTGAAACATAAACAATTATGAATGTGAGCTAACGACAAAAGCAAATGAAGTAAAGGTAACCATCAGATACGAAAAAGTTCTTTACCCTCAAACTAATTAATGGGAATCGGATCAGGTAATGTAATTCCGTATTTGTTTGGGAACCTTGCTTTACGAGTTCAAAGAGCAGAGAAGGCTGACCAGCTAGCAGGACCCTGTTTGAGCCTTCTAACCGTAGCCTTAAAAGTTTCAAGAGGGACTTGAGGGAGATCTGAGGTATCTGCAAGAATAGAGGGAAAGGATTAAACTCTTAGTGTTCTGAAATAGAGATCATGGGGAAGAACTTAAGGTATCCCTGACCAGCTCTACGAGCCCATGAGGTACGCATCATGCATTCTTCAGTGACAGTAACGGGATCGACCTTCACAAAGAAAAACCTTTTTCTCCAAAACTCATCATTAACTGTGAACAAAAAATTCCATGCCTTGGGCGAGCAGAGAGGTAGTAGGTCCCTCCAATACCCTTGGTTAGGGAACTCTCTTTAATAATATATAGGTTAACTAAATCATGGATCCCAAATTCTATCCCTTTCTCTCGGGACCTAATAATCAAGCCCATCATACTCGAATCACGGATGGGAATAGTTGAGGAAGAGCTAGACCATAGTGATCGAGGAGATCTAACTCGAGGTATGGAAGGGGAAATATGAGATGGCACTTCGCAATGTAATTTTTGTGGATACAAAACCAGCTGGCTGGGGCATGCTCAACCGTCTCCAGTGATGTCACAACCCTCATCAACTCCTTTGAGGCCCATGCCTATGCTATCAGGTAACATACTTCTTGGTTGGTCAGAGTAGAAGCATGGTGAGGACCAAAAGTAGCTCCTCTAGGCTCCACGATGGCTAGAGCCCTCGAGACCATCTCAATCTTGATAGCAACAACAGCCACTTTGTCAATCATCTCTTGTTTGGTTCGTTTGCGCTTTCGATCCTCCATCGGACCTTTAGAATCCCCGACACTATCGTTGTCTTGCCCCACCATGGAGTAAATGAAAGTGGTTGATCGAGAATGGCGGAAAAAGGAACACTAATCGAAAGCCTTCAAATGAGAGGCTAAGTACTAGTCAAAAGGCTTAGTTTGAAGATGAAAGACAATTCCTAAAGTTATATCTAAGGACAATAAAGAGGAACCGAAAATGATTTAAAGAAGAAAATAAATAATAAAGAAAAGAAGGAAAGTTACCTTGATGAACGTGTGGAAGCGTGAAAAAGTGGAGCTTAGCAGTTAATGCTTGCTTTATATCATTTCAGTCATCACGACGTTCAAGGCTAGACTCTCCACCTTCCTTGTAAGATCAGTCGTTCGATCAGCATCAATGGATCTCGACCTTTAGATTCAAACAAACCAAATCTTTTGAATAAATATTCATAGTTATCCGTGGCGGGATTAATGAAAAAATAAATCTAGGTAAAATTCGCATTTACGCCCTTAAGATCTTGGTCCATGATGCTGGAGGGGAGCTGTTGGGCCTAAATCCCATGAGCTCATTAAGGGAGGAGAGTGGACTTGGTCTCTTGGATCCACGCAAGGCAAAATGGCATCAAAGATGGCTTGGTCAAAGGAAGCATATCGTTACAAGATTTGGGGAGGGGATATCGGAAGATGTTAGGAACAGATATCGAGGTCCAAGAACTATTAAAGATAAGGAGGCAGCAAGCGAGCCTCCCCTGGCTTATTTGAGAGAGAAAAAGCACACATACAAAATTCCTTGAAAAACGTCTTTGTAATCGTAAAAACAAGTAATCTCTCTAAGCTTTCTTTGTAATCAATTGCAATATTCTTCAATATAAAAAATGCATTTTCATAACTCCATCTCGTGTTCGTACGGGATTCGTCCCATAATCCCTTCTTCCCTCTTAAACTCATTTAACGAATTCTAAGTGTTGGATTTGGTATCCACAAGTAAGGCCTTAGTTGGACCAAAAGTGAATAAATTGGACCTCGTCAGGATACTCTCATGTGCATAAACCATGGCTTGAGCCATGATCGCAGATTGCAGCTATGGTTTAAGCTAAGCTTTGAAATGATATTTCCCATGATTCAGATTTATCAGATAAGGGCACTTGTAGTTAGATAAAAAGGAATATTCCGTTATCAATAGATGAATCAAGCTGGTATTTATCCATATTTTTCTTAAAAGATATGAAAAATATCAGTTTAGAGACATGATCAAAGGAAAACTCTAAACTAGACATCTTTTTATTTTTATCTATTTTATTGTATTATTTTTTTTAATATTTTAATAATTAAACTAACATCGTTATCTATTCAAGTAACTTTAATGACGGCGCGCATGCGAGAACTATATTGATTGTTTGAAATGATAAAAGGATTTAAAGTGCGAGTGAAAAACTTTGAAGGTTAAAATGAAAAACCTCAAAGGTTAATGATACTTTTAGAAGACTATGACGTTGAACATAGTTTGAACTACGTCGTACTCAGTTGTTGTCCTCCGAGTTTTATTGATGATTTAGAATCTCCTCCAATTATCATCTAAAATGATCATCAGGTTGGAAATTTGTTTGGGTATTTGAAAATAGAGATTATCGTAAGATTATGTGTGACATTCAGATCTATTGGTCATGATCAAAGGAGATGAGCGAGAATTGATTTGACATTCGTAATAGTAAATCCATCGTTACTGACCCTCGAAATTAGGAGGACATTTTATTGACTATTTAATGACAACATATTTTCTCTTTAGATTTACAATGACTTAACGACGAATTGGAATTTTTAAAAGAACCACTTACCTTTTTGTATCATGTGCCCTATTAGGAAGAATCGTAATATGTTGTTATTCAAAGACATAATACATTATGGACGGAAGATATACGATTGGCTTACACATGCATTGAGTAATCGTTAAATGAAGCACAAACGATGAGTAGGAATGGGTTTGCAGTCCATTGCATACCACAATATGCACATCAAGTGACAGGTGGATACTTTACAATGAGAGAGACAACAAAAAGATTGTATTAAATGTAATTATGATGGTGGAATTTCGCAATCTTCATAGTAGAGCAACTGCAGAATGGTTAATAAGAGAGAAAACATGTTCATTTTTATGAGCTGGAGCAATAACATGAATGGAGATAGAATTAACATTAGAGGAAAAATTGCAGAGTTTGTTGATTATTTATATAACATGTTGATAAAAGGGTATCACAAGGCTATATTGGAGGGAGATTGTGCAAGAGTTAAAAGTCTTGATGGAAATTCTTCTCCAACTCTCTTTGCCTCCCTCTCCACTCTCACCGCTTTACCTCCTCTCTATCTCTCTCTCTCTTTCTTTCTCCGTCGCTCGACTCCTTAACCATCATCGTCGCCCTCTTCTCTCCGTCTCTCTCTCTCTCTCTCTCTCTCTCTCTCTCTCTCTCTCACGGCCGCGCCGTCATGTTTNCGTCGCCTCTTCTTCTCTCTCTCGATTCTTTTTTTTCTTTTGCTTTTGGTTACGAGGAAGAGAAATGGTCGATGGTTTTTGGAATGGCATGGGAGGGTTTGGGTTGGGCACATTTCGTGTGGGTACGGTTTAGGGTTCGGGTGGGTTTGGTTTAGGGTTTTGGGCCTTAAAAGGTCGGACTTTACAATTGTCCCCTCCTTACAAAGAATTCGTCCCAAATTTTGAGAGTCTTGCAATACCCGCAACTCCAGAATGGGAGGTCTGTACGCGAGTTCGGTCGAGTGTCCCAACACCTTGCAACTTTTGACGAGGCTTAGAGGGGGCAGAAGAAAGAACGGAGTTTGCAAGAGAAATATAAGAGAAAAGGAAAACTAAATCTACCAAAACATAAGTGGCAAGGACAAGCAATAAAAGAATAGATAAATAATTAATGCCCCCCCCCCCAACATCTATCACCCTAATGCCTACTCTACTCCTACTCTAAAAGCGTTTATCCTATGGTTGGATACTAGCCGGAATCGGAATCGGAATCGGCGTCAACTGGGGGTCCATATGAAACATCGATCACTTCTGGCTCCTCTTCGAAGAATCTGCCAAATTCGTCATATGAATACTCGTCGAGCTCCTCATCAGAACCTTCCGCCATTGCCTCGTCGATAATTGCGTTGAGAATCTGATCAAGGTCATCCTTCTGCTCCATCTCTTGCTCTGGCCCAACCTCGAGCTCTGCTTCCGGGTCGATGTCTTGATCTCCCTCGTACCCCTCCTCCTGGTCCTCCTCTGGGTCTGAATCTCCGTTGCCCTTTGGATCTTCAAGGACTCCATCCAGATATCCCTCAGCTTCTTCCGGTTGTAGCTTAGGTCCTGCTTGGTCTTCCGTCGGATCCTCCTCCGGGTCTTCCTCCTGGTCATTCTCTGGTTCAGACTCCTGGCTGGAGTTAGAATCTGACTCTGCGTGCATCTGGCGGCGGTGGGGTGGGTAAGGTACCCAAACCGAGGTTAGAAGCTTGATTACTGACGGAGTTAGTGATTATGAAATTTTGTTCACGGGAAAAACAATATTATTTGAAACAAATTTTTGTTTTGGAAAAGCTATGACCCTCTGGGTCAGAACCAGAGCGACCTTTAACCTAGGCTCTGATACCATTTATAACGACCCCGACCCGAGGGGGTCGGAATTGCTCCAAATGGTATCGCCAAAACCGGAGCAAACTTCACCAATCGGTCAATAATTTTGCTTCTAACTGCAACATGCAGAAACACCAAAAGGAAGAGAGGAAAAAGAGAGGGTGAGTGACTTTTCAAACAAGCCACTCAGTGAGGACGGACCTGACTCCGCCTCATCCGCTACCCGCTTAACCCCGAAAAACTAGAACTAGACCACAACCCCTAAGGAACACAGAAGACACCTAGAGTGCCGCACAAGCAACTACCAGATCAAACCTTTGGATCTAGTCCTACATTACTAGACTCTTCTTCAAAACTTTTTCGAGAAAAACACTTTTCTAGATCTACTTTCAAACATGGGCCCTTCTGTTGTCCCCTTCCCCAACGCGTCTTACCTCGTCCAATCTCACAGACCCGTAAGTCGCATGATCTCGAATTTCAGGCTCAACTCCAAACGAACCTGAGCTCCACCACAGGGACCGGGCTTTCTTCACTTCCACATAACCGGGTGTGAGGACTCAGGGTTTTCTTTTCACAATTGTACGCAGCCTTTCGCTTATATAGCTCATCCGGTAGCACTCCCCAACCCAACCTCTTGCTCTTCCAGCTCATCTCGTCAGGGGGTCCCGGTGTCCCCATCAACCCCTAGCTTAAACAGCACTGCTGATGGATACACAAACTTCACCAAGCGTCGGGGAAAGGAAAGTCCACACGCATAACATGGTTACACAGGAGGTTCCGCACCTAATTGTAGAGATTATCCATTATTCTACTCCTAGAGTCATTTAGCGTCATTCTCAAGCAATGAAAAATTAGACCTATTCACTTTTAGTACTTAGTTTCTCACAGACTCTATCCTAGGCTCGACTTAGTGACCCAACAAACAATCGCATTTAGGCATATAATACTTTATGTCATAGCAATACATAATACACAATTCATATTCGTGCTGAGACTTATAGCTCGACATTGGCCGATACTCTAATCCTAACCTAACGAAATTAAACGAGCAACGAATGAAACGGGGACGAGAACTCATCACCTTGGCCTGATCGTCTCGTAGCTTCCATGGTTGAAAGTCTCCATTTCCATCACTGGGACTTCGCTAGAATCTTCAGAAATGTTCTGTTTTCCTCGGCTTGACCCTTCGCCAACCTCCTTCTCACCTGAACCAAAGCATCCGCCTTGATTACCCCATGCAGATCCTCCTACTTCCTTCGCGGAAGATCCTTCTCCCACGAGAAGACCCAAGGGATGCAGTTTTCGCAGGCGTGCCTCGGAACCCTCCGGGTCCGGCACCACAGAACCAACACTTTGCTGGTGTGACTCCCGGGCTTCCTCCGGGTCACTGGGTTGAACCCTCTCTACTTGGATTTCATTTCTAGTACGAGAGGTTCCAGCTTCTCCAATGGCTCGGACAACCGCGGATCACTCCCTCCACCTCCTTGGGAACAATCCCTCGCCATGTGTCCAGCTCCACCGTTGTCTTCTTCGCTCTCCTCATTTCTTCCTCTCCGGCTTCTCCCTCGACTCTGGACCGTTTTCCGGAATCTCTGTCTCCGACAAGTCACCTCCAACTTCCGGTTTTGCTCTTCCGATTTTGTTCTTCCGGTTTGACCCAAGTCCTCGGTTATCTCCTTGGTCCGATTTACTTCTCCAGCTTTCTCTGGGTTGATTTCGGGTGTGGGTCCCACGGCTTGCTTCTCATCCAACACCCCCAAAACCCTAGGTCCCTCCCACATTACTTGCTTGCGCTGCAAGTTATCCATTTCTCCTAGGGTTTCTGGCGCCACCACCCTCGGCTCTCCGCTCCCGAAGCCGCTCTCCGCCTCGGCCGCTACTACTGACGTCTCCGACGCCTCCGTTTCTTCCCCGTGGCCTCCGATCACCACCTCCACCAACTCTCTCCTCACGGCCTTCACTCTCTCCTCCTCCCTCGTAGCTCTTTCCCCCTCCTCTGCTCCGGTCACTCCTCCCTCGACCACCACTCTCCTCTCCTCCGCGATTACACCTCCGATCCGACACTCCAACCCCTCGGATCCTTCTCCAACTCTCTTTGCCTCCCTCTCCACTCTCACGGCTTCACCTCCTCCTCTCTCTCTCTCTCTCTCTCTCTCTGTCTCTCTCTCTCTCCATCGCTCGACTCCTTCACCATCATCGTCGCCCTCTTCTCTCCGTCTCTCTCTCCCGGCGGCATCGCTTCTTCTTCTTCTCTCTCTCTCTCGACGGCTTCGCCTCTTCTTCTCTCTCTCGATTATTTTTTTGTTTTGTTTTTGGTTACAAGGAAGAGAAAGGGTCGAGGGTTTTTGGTATAGCAAGTGAGGGTTCGGGTCGGGTATGGTTCGGGTGGATACGGTTTAGGGTTCAGGTGAGTTTGGTTTAAGGTTTTAGGCCTTAAAAGGTCGGGCTTTACAATTTTGTTGACCTGTTTTGTCTTTATGACAGGTTGTTTAAGGAGTTTAGGGTGTATATATATAGAGCACGTGTTGTATTTCCATTATGCTCATCCTTTCCCGCTGTTATCTCTTTTGATGCACTTTCCTTATCTGACATTGACATTTAAGGTGTGTATTCCATTTTTGTAGTACTCTTATCCTTGTAGTATCACTTTCTCTTACTGTTTTTTTTTTTTTTTTGCAGAGCTGGAGAATCTCATAGTTAAGGCTTATATATTTGATTTAATTTTTAATGATCCTTTAGACTAAACCTCACTCTATCATCATGTCTATAAGCTTTCACCTTGAAGATAAACTCATTGAACCGTCGAAAGTAAAAGCTACAATTCCATCATGCATCCGCCAAGATATCATTAGACTGTCTATAATGAGCATACCATGTTTTACCCGTTTCATATCTATTGAAAACGTGGAAATCAGACACTTAGATAAATGATAGTTCATGTTTTGTAAAATCTATATCTGGCCATTAGAAAATGTTTAATAATTGAAACCTTTAATAAAGAAAGAAGCAAAAATGTTTTGTTTGTGTAATTTTAACGAAAGAAAATGTCCAGACACTTTTGTTAATATCTAGTCTTTACTGGGCTATAATTTCGAGTTGAACTATTCGAGAATAAAGATCTGACTATATTGAACGATAGTATTTGTGAGTAAAAATCAAGCTCCCCTGAAGAAACTATTGAAAAAGGCTTAATGATGAAAGCTTTTGATCTTATTAATTTCAGCTACATACAACTCTTAGCTTAGTATTTCTTTTATACCACTTCCTCATGTAGCATACACATTAAACCCTAATGCCACATATCGCTCATCCTGACAATTGAGAGATCCAAGGGAATCAAATCTGTTTTGAATAGACAGTTTGTTCCTTTTGTCCTTATCCACCTTCAAGCTAACATTGTTCTGCTTTTCCTTTTGCACAAATGCAAAACATATTTTCTGCGTTTTGCTCCTTTGGAGCCGTTAGAAACCGTTGGCTATATAGGGACGTGTGAGACTGACTTCGTTGGCCCATTACCTCTTTTCCTTTTGCTCTTAATACGTTGTCGTTTTTTTCATTTTTTTTTCTCAATACTCTGCCGTTTTGATTACTAGTTTGATCAACCAAAATGTTGCTTGAACCTTTAGTCTTATCATCCCCTCTCAAAATTGGAGTAGGAGGATCATCTACACCATGTTTTTATCTCAATTCTGTGAAGCTTCTTACTGGCAGAGACTTTGTGAAGATATCTGCAAGCTGAAGATGTGCAGGAATGTGATTAACTGTCAAAGCACCTAACACCACTCTTTCCCTGACATAATGATGGTCAATTTCAAAGTGATTGGTGAGCTTGTGAAAAGCAAGATTAGCAGACAGATATACAAAACTCAAGTTGTCACCATACAACATAGGTGTAGTGTGAAGAGGTATACCAAGTTCCTTGAGAACATGACAAATCCAGGTCATTTCTGAGGTTGTTTCAGACAATGATCTGTATTCAGCTTCTGTTGAGCTTCTTTAAACGGTTGGCTGTTTCTTTGATGACTAGGATATCAAGTTATTTCTCAGGAATGTACAAAACTCTCCTGTAGACCTTATTGTAACCTTGCAGCATGTCCAATCACTGTCAGAATATGCTCTTAATGTGAAATTTGTGTCCTTGTTAAAGGAGATTCCCATATTCACAGTGCCTTTAACATATCTTATGTTCCTCTTAAGCAGCATAAAGTCAGAGACCTTAGGTGCGTGCATCTTTTGACACACTAGATTGATAGAGTATTGGAGATCTGGCCTTGTCAACATTAAATACTGCAGCTTTCCTGCAAGTTTCTGAAATAAGTTGGATGAGAGAAAGGTTTGTCTTGATTTGGTACCTTATCTGGTTGAATGGGAAGAGGAGTTGGCATTGGAGCACAATCTGTCATTCCTGCTACCACCAATAGATCTTATGCATATTTTTGTTCAGACAAGAACAACCCTTTCTCATGATACTGAGCTTGTATCCCAAGGAAGTAGTGAATCTTGCCCATATCTTTCTTTCTGAATTCTCTGTTGATATCTTCCAGAAACCTTGTCATTGCCTTTGACTTATTTCCTGTTATGAGAATATCATCAACGTATAACAAGAGCATTATGACATCTTTTCCTTGACAATACACAAAGAGGGAAGGATCCTTTATGCTGCAAAGGAACCCAAACTCCAGTAAATACGTACTGAAACGATCAAACCATGCTCTATGAGACTGTTTTAGTCCATATAGAGACTTGTGAAGCCTACAGACATGTGAAGGTTTATCTTTGTCTTCAAAGCCTGCTGGTTGAGCCATATAAACAGTTTCTGTCAATTCTCCATGTAAGAAGGCATTCTTTACATCCATTTGTTTGGTTTCCCACTCCATGATAGTAGGAGTGTGAAGAATCATTCTCAAAGCGGCTGATCTCACTACTGGGCTGTAAGTTGTTGGTGTCAAAAATTGTCATCTCCAAATCAATGTCCAAGATCGCATCGCTAATCAGACTTACTCGGAAACACGACCAACAGCTAGACTCACCGCCGTCAAGACTTAACGTCTTCTAGACTTACCTTTGTTTTGACTGGACATCGTCTAGATTTAACTATCATTCAACAAAGTCTATCCGTCCGCGAACAACTAAAGAGCCCGAATGATAAAGTTAACATCCACGGTTTATGAATAAACTCTTTGAAGACCTCGCATTGCGGACTTCAGAACGATATGAAACATCCATGACCATCGGAGAACCGCGTCGTTTCGTAGAAATGTCTAAACGCCGA
>OVAN01016384.1:0-10636 GCA_900406275.1 Anastatica hierochuntica
CAGAGAAATCGCAGTGCAATTCCATTGGTTCAAGAGGTGACCCGAGTTAAAGAATTTCATAACTGCAGAAACTACTTCCGAACCCAAAATATGCCAAGTTGCTTGAAAGAACTCCCCCGTATATCCGTCCGGACCTGGAGTTTTATTCCTTGGTAAAGAGAAAAGCTCATTCTTGATTTCCTCGGCAGTAACATTTGCCTCAAGTAGAGCCGAAATGGTGTCACTGCATCTGAACTTAGTGATCTCCCTGATCCTTTCTCTGTTTGACTGAGATCTGACTGTAGATGAGATGCCTAGTAACTTCTCGTAGTAATCCACTATGTGTGCTTTAATTTCCATAGATGATTCTATGATATTCCCTGAGCCATCTTTTAGGAAATAGATCTGATTTATACTTCTCCTGGCCGCTATAGCTCTATGGAAAAAAGATGAGTTCGAGTCTCCTGATTTTATCCAGTTGATTCGCGATCTTTGAAACAGAAATTTCTCCTCAGCCAGCGCTAGAGTGAGCCATTTCTTATTCGCACTTTTCTCCTCTGCGGCTTTGATGGGGTTTGGGTCAAGTAACAGAGATTCTTGGCAAAGGAGAAGGTTGGAGAAGGCTT
This sequence comes from Anastatica hierochuntica, assembly GCA_900406275.1. NCBI lineage: Eukaryota > Viridiplantae > Streptophyta > Magnoliopsida > Brassicales > Brassicaceae > Anastatica > Anastatica hierochuntica. Next base: position 606 of record OVAN01016384.1, read on the forward strand.
CCTTAACTCTATTCTCCAGATCAGAAAAGTGGGCCTTATTCATTGCTCTCAATTCACGTTTTAGCAATTTTAGCTTCTTTACCAGAGAGAATTGTGCTGTACCTTGTTGATGTGTTTCTTCCCAAAATTTCTGCACAATAGGGAGGAAGTCTGAGTGTTGCATCAGAAAGTGAGAAAACATGAATGGCTTGTTTGTGTGAGATTGTTCTTCTACACATAAAAGTCCTGGACAGTGGTCTGAGAATCTTGGGTTATCGAATAGAGCATAAGAGAGTGGAAACTTCAGTAACCAATTGTCATTTCCTAATATGCGGTCCAGCTTCTTAGTAATCGGGTTAGCGTCTTGTTTATTCCACCAAGTGTGAAAATGACCTCGAATAGATAAATCTGACAGACCCGTAGCTTCTAGGTAGTCTCTGAACTCTTGCATTCCCTTCTTTATCCTCGTCCCACCGACTGAGCTTTCTTCTGGCGTCAAGGTTTGGTTAAAGTCGCCAAGCACTACCCATGACTTAGCCAGCACGATCTGATCACCGGATAATTTTATCAATTCCTCCCATAACTGTTGCCTTCCGTATTTGCAGTTTGCAGCGTAAATGAAGGATACTACAATCTCCTCAGACCATTCCGGTAGCTTGACCACACACGTCACCATTTGCTTCGATTTAGAGTAAATTGAAAGATTGACCACTGGATTCCAAAGAATCCATATCCTGCCAATCTCAGAAAATTCGTAGTTATGTGCAAAGTTCCAACCCGGAGCCACTGAATTAACATAATTAAGAGACTTTGCTTGTTTAACCCGCGTCTCTACTATACTACCAAATAACGGCGTGGTCTGCCGTAGCCATGTCTTGAAATATCTACGCTTAGTCCGATGATTAAAACCCCTTGTGTTCCAACAAAAAGAATACACCTTCTTCATTTAGTGTTTTGATTTGGTGGGGCGACTCTTCTCTATAGAAAGTCGCTGGTATCGCCGCTCTGCCTTAGACAGAACCTTAGTGAACTTGTCATTGTCAACTGGATTATCATCTTCTTCCGATACGTAATCCGAAGAAGAGGATTCCTCTGAGTCTTCACTAGCCGAAGAGGAACCAGAAGCTGAACTAGAAGTATGCTTAGACGAAGATGAATTTGACTGAATTGCCTTTCCTTTATTAGCAACAGCTTGTCTCTCTGTAGTTAGGTCCACTACAAGTTTAGCTTCTTTTGGTTTAGGCACATAGCTGAGAGTTTGTTCTTTTCCTCCCTCTCGAGAAGACTCATCTTTTTTCCTCTCCTTTCTACGTCTTGTAGGGTTTTTCCGTGAAGCTTTAGATGATTCACCTTTAGAAAACTGTTTCGACTTTGATTTCGGACAATCAATCTCCAAGTGAGTTGTGGATTTACACTCTGGATAAGTTACTGGGGCTGTAGGACATCTTTTAAGGGAGTGTCCTATCTCCTTGCAATGGTCACAAATGGGAGGCAACCATGGACAAGACACCTCCACTCTGTGGATTTCTCCCGTCTCAAACCTTACATTGACCGCTTCCGGGAGCGGTTTCGAGGGGTTTATGATTGTCAAGACCTTCCCTACTTCCAGATCAGTGAGGTTTATCGTTGACGGATGGCAATAGACAGGGTGCCCTAACAGCCCTGCCACGTGCTCAAACCCTTCGTCGGAGAAGAAATGAGGGGGAACACCTCGGAATTCAAGCCAAATCGGCACTTTAGAGATCTCTGGCAGCTTTGGAGACAGACCCGGTTCCCATGGGGCCACGAACATCGTTTGGCCTTCGATGTGCCAAGCACCCTAAGCCAAAACCCTCGATCTGATTTCAGCATTCGGGACCTTAATAAGTATTGTTTTAGGTCCGATTCTGGAGACCGTGATATCCCTCATTCTCCTACTCCAGATACCATTAAGAATAGCCAGAAGAGTGGGCTTTGGAGGTAAGTTTCCATGGAATTGTCCCAGAATGAAGTCCTTCCATCGGTTCTGGTTTCTGCTAATGACCTCATTTGGGATAGTCACACACAGTTCACCAGATTCAAGTGTAAATGGTGTACCCTTCTTAGTCATCTTCCCTGAGGAACCAACTAACAGATCCCTCCAGCTTGGCTTGGTGGGAGAAGCATCAGACACGCCTGAGGTCAGAGGGTTAGTGACAGAGTCCTCTAACTGCTTCTGAGGTGTCTGCATCGCATGAGCCGACGGCAAATCGGAAGTCTGGTTCTCTGTTACTTCCACCAGAGGTCCCTGGACTGGTGAGGGACTCTCTTGCGAAGATGGGTTCTTTGGGGACCGCGGTTCTTGCAAATCTAAGGAGATCTGACCGGAACCAGAATCTTGGATCTCGTTCTTCGGAACATGAGGTTCTGATTGAGAGGCGGCTGCTGGGGGTCTTGGAGGTGGCTGGTGGTGAGAGCTTCTGCGAGGAGAGGGTTTCTTTTTGGCCATCGGAACTGGGTTTGCCGCCATCGGAAGGCGACGGCGGCTGGAAGAGAAAGGGTTTTTTTTTTTTCTAGGGTTACGAAACTATATCCCAGGCTGCAAAAATTGTTTTTCCCTCTAATAAATAATTACCTACAGAGTTAACCTATAAACTGAAAAATTGTAATTGTACAAGACTATAAGTAATATCAGCTTAGTATTAAATTATTAGAGTCTATCTTGTAATTTAAAAGGTACATTTAGTTATAACCGTTTGATCAAATAATTGCAATTCTCCAAACCGGATTTGTGCCTCTCGTGGGAATACATCATATATAGATTCTCATGAAGCTTTAAACTCAAGATTATGTATCAAAATATTAAATAAACACAAAAGTCATGGGTAATAAAAAACACAGTACATATAAAACTAGCTTTTTAACTCTGCATATACATATGGATATCTATATAATGTATGTACGTACGTATTCAAAGAAAAATAAGTTTTTCTACAAAGTTGAGGTTGACAAAACGATATAACTTATTATTTATTAATACTCTGCATCTGGTCTTTTTCAAGAGTACACAATCTTAATACTTCAAAATTTAAGTAACATTAGTATATACTATAAAATTTGATTTTAGATTATATAATCCATAAATGATACGTGTGAGTACACAAAAAAACCCTGATTTTCCGAGGAACCTAAAACCCTCCATGAAATGAGGTGGTCAGTACCTTGGAACATAAGTTTCACCAACTGTACTTCCCAATTATCCTGCCGCAATTTTCCCATTCAAAGCACACACAAAATCCCCAAAAGCAACGTTCTCTTTAAAACCCCACCAACTACATACTCTTCTCTTATTCAACAATGGCTTTTGGGAATATCCAAGAACCAGACGGAGAGATCCTAAAGGATGTTTGGGCGAATTTCATTGGAAAACCCAACACCACCAATACCGTCCATGATCACGAAATTTCTACAACTTGGGAAGCATTGCCTACCCTTTATGACACACCAAAAGATTCGAAAGATAGGCTTCCGAGCAAAGATATGTCGATCGAGGCCAAGGAATGGGCAGAGATCCTAAATGCGGTTGCTTCTTTCCCAAGAAAAACCAATGATGATTCATTAACGAACCCTACCGGTTCATGTTCTTTGTCTTCTCGGGTTTCTTGCAAAACAAGGAAATACAGGGGAGTACGGAGGCGTCCGTGGGGTAAATACGCAGCCGAAATCAGGGATTCGAGGAGAAATGGCGTTAGGGTTTGGCTGGGGACGTTCCAAACTGCAGAAGAAGCAGCTATGGCTTATGATAAAGCCGCCCTTAGAATTAGAGGAACTAGAAAGGCTCACACAAATTTTCAACTCGAGACGGTTATAAAAGCTATGGAAATGGATTGCGCCCCAAGTTATAACCAGATAAACCACTCAAATACGTCCCAACCACTAAGATGCCGCCGTGAAATAGGACCGCCAATAGGAAAAGAGGCTATAAGGGGTTATGATGAAGTCGTTGATGGGATGATTGAAAACCATTGTGACCTTATTTATCGTTCATCTAAGGAATACTCGGAGACCTGTGAATTGCTTGGGAGCGAAGAAACATGGTTAGGTTCAAGAAAGAGACAAGGAAGCGATGAAAATTGTATGTTTCAAGAAGCTGACACTGATGATATGAAGACAATAGCTACTGATGAGATGAAAACGATGGCTACACGAGAAGAGACATTATGTGATGTGTTTGGTCTGTTCGAGTTCGAGGATTTGGGAAGTGATTATTTGGACACGTTATTATCTTCTTTTTGATTGCAACACATTAACAATATTAATTTTATTAATTATACATACATTTGTATGCACGTATTTTATGTAACGATGTCTAAGATGTTAGAACACAAATGTTGAAATAGAACTAAAACTCGGATTCACACGAAACTCTTTTATTAGATATCACTCAAACAAAACTTGAACAAGTTTTTGTTTAATCAGTTTAACGTAATTAGCTTTTCTTTGCTGATACCACTGACCAATATCTAAACTCTTCCTAACTAGAAAGCAACAGCAGTTGCTTGTTTCACCCAAACCCTAAGAAGACATAATTCTCTCGCTCAAACTCTCTCTCGATGCACGCCGTGTCTCTCTCTTTTTTCTTGCTTAAATAGATGTCTCCACTTGACTTAGAGAATCTCGAAGCTATCTTCCAAGATATGCAGATATTCTCTTTTTCCATATACTCACGAGCTTTGACACATCAACTCCACGTATTCATCATGTCACATATGTGTCACTCAACCTTCCCTTGTGTCATCAGTTTCTTGCTCCTCGCCAACCCTCACAATTTCCCCCTTTTTGTTTGATTATGTCAATCCAAGCACCTGTCTAGAAAGCAACTTAAACACGCAAATAATACTCAACCATAGACAGAGAACTAAGGTTAGTCTGAACCACATAACCATAGAACCATAAAGCAAATTAGTTTTGACACACGAAGAACATTAGTTTTGAAGTCAAAACAAGACACATCTGATCTTGTTACAACACACCAAGGTTCAAAAACAGACTTCAGACCAAGATTCAAAGACTAAGACAAGAACCGATAAGAAATACACGAATAAACTACATCACTCAGAATCCTCCATGCCATTGTCTGAGGAAGCGCTATCATCTGAAGCTTCACGAACATACAAACCATACTCTCCCCCTGATTGGTTGCATAATCATACAAAAACAATGTGAGAATAAGACAGATAGACTAACCAAGATAGAGAAACTTACCTTTTAAACGCATTTCCATCTGATATATCATCCTTTTCAGATTTCTGAGATCAAAGGCCAAAGACCGAGGTGCAGGGTCTTTTTCTCCATCAGAGCCGCGAGCACTTTTGTCCAGGGAGATGGCTCGTGGTGCAGGTGAGGTTTTATCCTTGCGATAAACAGGAACAACTCGCTGAAACCTCAGAAGCTAAAAGATGAGATTGGGAAAAGGCAACCGAAGTCCAAGCTGATCAGGATGCTTGGACACTTCCAGAATCTGCTTATACACGATTCTCCCAAAACTGAACCGTTTGAAGTTCACCATCATGTAGATAAACTTGGCCCTGATCTGTGTCATTGTGGTACTGTTCGCAGAGGGAATCATATTCTACAAAAAAAGTTTGTACAGAATAGCCATAGTGGGAGTGAGATGCTTAGATTGAAACTCCTCACAGTGGTTCTTGCGATCTCCAGTAAGCAACATAATAGCCTCAGAGAGTGGTTCATCCATGTAGATATCAGAGACACGAGTAGGATGTGTGTCTGGTGGTCTGATGAACATACGATTTATGAGATCAGGTGAGAACTCATAAAGTTCACCACGAAGATAGACCAGACACATATCCACGGAGTTCGCAGCAAAATCACTAAGATTTTTGTAAAACTCTCTGACTACTTGTTCCACATACTGATCAACCTCAATAACAGACAGCAACATCTCAATAGATCTAACAATATCTTCAACATCCAACATTTCCGGCTTTCCCAAAGGCATATACTTTTGATCAAGAAAGGATCGTACCTTAATGCTCTTGTATGCTTCGGCCCCTTTTGGAGTAAGAAACTTCTGGTTGAAAGGGCGAACCGGAGGAGTACTGTAAATGGCTGGGAACATCTGAGTTTTGCGAAGATGCACTCTTCGATTTTCTTCCATGCGTAACTCAAATGCAGCATAACCACAATCAATCCCTTTCGGTCATCGCGAAATGGTTCTTCTTCATTCCGATGATCTGCATGTTGATCAAAATCAGAGACATCTTCCCAGTCCTCCTCCTCATATGTCATCGACTCTTTCCCAGAACGATGACGAGTTCGGCTTGGCTCCCCTGAAGAACCATCAACAGAGATGATTTGGGGTTCAGATCCAGGCGGCAGTGGTCGAGAGGGTACCGAAGCAGCCGCGACGTGATGAAGAGCTTCCCTCTGATGACGAGTTAGTGTCATGTTGAATCGATTTGAGAAGTCACAAGATGCAGAAAGATGAGAGCCTAAGATTGGTGAAAAAAGTGATTGACGGCACATCTAGGGTTTGTGAGACACACCCGATTGATGTTTTAAATAGAGTTTCCCGCTAACTCCTGTAACAGAAAACCGCTTCACGAAACAACACAACTTTTGGCTACTCATCAGTATAACACAAATGTTTGGGCTTTGAAGCCCAAAGATCCAATAAGCACATCAAGAATCAAACTAATCAGCTAAAGCCATAAGTCCATTATGACAACCAAAAAAACGACTCAATTAGAAACACAAAACATGATTGAAAGACACAGAGAGAGACACTTGTGAAACTATTGAATGTACAAGCAGAGGTTAGATGATAGAAAGCTGACCGATTCTTCCCTCTTTGCAGTGATCACTATTAGAGACATATAGTGTTTTTACAGACCACACTCTTCATAGTCCACTAAGTTGAGGGTGTTTTAAAACAGAGTCAACTGTTCAACTAAGCAAGGAAAGATTGTCCTTATCCAAGATAGGTTTCCACAATCCTTGATTTGAGAGATCCCTTAACAAACTGGGTCATGCACTTAACGCCTGCGTTATACCAGAAATCAATTCTCCTTATTTTTCTAGGGTCTCATTTTATTTTTTTGATTAATTTCTTTGATTGAGAATCGAATATCCCTAATTTTCTAGGGTATCATTATATTTTTTCCTTCGATTCCCTTCTTTTTTTTGTTTTTTTATTATTAAAACACTATGGACAAGCAAGGACCCAGACTGTATGTGGTATTGTTTCAACTAGTTGAGCAGAGGTCTTAAATTATTTGGTGGTAAGGAATAGGGATTTAAAACAATGGACTATGATAGATGGTCCTAATGTACAACAACTCGCTCTTAAGTGACACAACTAGATTTCACAGATTCCTAAAGCCTTTCTCAGTCGACAAAAGGTGTTTAGGTCTAGAGGTTTAGTGAACAAGTCAGCAAGCTGTCTATCAGTAGTAACATGCTCGATGATTGCAAGTTTCTCTTCTACAAGCTCTCTAACAAAATGGTGCCTAATATCAACATGTTTGGTTCTAAAATGTTGAACAGGGTTATTAGAGATATTTATTGCACTCATATTATCACAGAAGACAAGAAAAGAGTCAGTATTAATACCATAATCGTTGAGCATTTGCTTCATCCACAGTAGTTGAGTGCAACAGCTACCTAATGCAATGTATTCTGCCTCAGCAGTTGAAAGAGTGACACAATTTTGTTTCTTGTTGTGTCATGCAATCAGGTTGTTTCCCATGAAAAAACATCCACCTGAGGTACTTTTCCGATCATCTAGACTTCCTGTCCAGTCTGCATCACATAAACCTGCAAGGTTAGAGTTAGTGTCCTTGGTAAATAAACACCAAAATCCAGAGTTCCTTTCACATATTTAAGGATACGCTTGACTGCTATCATGTGGGATTCACGAGGGCTTGCTTGATATTTGGCACAAACTCCCACACTATAACACATATCAGGCCTACTTGCAGTGAGATAAAGTAAACTCCCAATGATTGCTCTGTAGAGTTTTTCATTTACTTTGACTCCCTTCTTATCCTTAGATAGTTTGGTAGTTGTACTAATTGGTGTCTTAGATTCCTTTGCGGTCTGCATTTCAAATCTCTTGATTAAGTTTCTAGCATATGAAGCCTTTGAGATGAATATCCCATCCTCCAACTGCTTTACTTGTAATCCCAGAAAGTATGTCAATTCACCAACCAAACTCATTTCAAATTCTTTAGTCATGGTTGAGACAAACTTATCCACCAGAGCTTGGTCAGTCCCTCCAAACAAAATATAATCAACGTAGACTTGAACCACCAAAAAGTCTTGGTTCTCAGTTAATATGAACAATGTCTTATCAACGTTTCCTCGATCAAATCCTGACACAAGCAAGAATTGTGAAACCTTTCATACTATGCTCTAGGCGCTTGTTTCAGTCCATAAAAAGCCTTTTTCAGATGATAGACATGGTCAGGTGAATCTGGATCTTCAAAACATTTAGGTTGAGCTACGTAGACTTCCTCCTGGAGTAATCCATTTAGAAATGCACTCTTCACGTCCATCTGGTATAGCTTAAACTTCAAGTCACAAGCAATACCTAATAGGAGTCTTATAGATTCCAGCCTGGCCACAGGTGCAAAAGTTTCATCAAAATCTACCCCTTCAACATGGGTATATCCCTGAGCTACCAGTCTTGCTTTGTTTCGAACAACATTGCCATTTTCGTCTATCTTGTTCTTAAAGATCCACTTTGTCCCTATGACGTTCACATCTTTTGGTCTGGCCACCAAGTCCCACACTTGTAGTCGTGAGAACTGCTCTAATTCTTCATGACATGCATTTGTCCAGAATTCATCTTCAAGTGCTTCTTGAATATTTTGCGGCTCAATTAGAGAAACAAAGCATCCAAATTCCACAACTTCAGCAAGTATTACCAATTTTTTGAAATTGATTTGCTTCTTTCGCGTGACTCTGCCATCATTTAGTTTGGCAATAAGGTCTTCAGCTGAGTGATTTTTGTGAACTTGAACAACAGGTCTGTCACATTGCTCATCAATTTCTTCACTTTTCATATCATCTGATTCCAGATTATGAGGGTGAGACAATCTATCCCTGTGTGATTCACCTTCTATCAGCACAATTTCTTGAAGCTGAGAGCTGTTGTTATCGTCGAACACAATGTTTATTGATTCCACTACCATTCGAGTTCTCCGATTGAAGGCACGAAAAGCCATACTGTTTGTGGCGTATCCCAGAAAGATTCCTTCATCATTTCGTGAATCAAATTTACCCAGATTGTCTTTATCATTTAGAATGTAGCAAACAAATCCATAAACATGAAAGTAACTGAGATTGGGAGTCTTCCCTTTCCAGATTTCATAAGGGGTCATTGTGGAACTAGGTTTCACATACACACGGTTGATGATGTAGCAAGTTGTGTTTATGGCTTCTGCCCAGAACCTGTGTGACACATTATTTCCTTGCATCATTGCTCTAACCATTTCCTGAAGTGTTTTATTCTTCCTTTCAACCACTCCATTCTGCTGAGGAGTCCGAGGTGTAGAAAATTGATGCCTTATTCCTTGACTTTGACAGAATTTTTCAAAAAACTCATTTACGAATTCTCCACCCTGGTCACTTCTAATGTGGATGATGCTTCCTTTCTCAGTCTTGAGTTGTAAGGCAAGTATCTTAAAACTCTCAGCTGCTTCACTCTTTTCTCGCAGAAACCTGACCTAGGTATAGCGTGAGAAGTCATCCACCAATACAAAGACATACCTCTTCCCAGAAATACTCTCAGTCTGAACTGGTCCCATAAGGTCCATATGAACCAGTTCTAGAACCCTTTTGGTAGTTATATCAGTGACTCTGCTATAGTGAACTTTGACTTGCTTTCCTTTCTTGCATGCATCGCAGACAATCTCTTACTTCCAGTTTTGGTACCCCTCTCACAACCTCATAATCTACTAAGCGACACAAGGCTCTAGTGTTGATATGTCCCAGCTTCTTGTGCCACAGATCTAACTTGGTTGTGATGCAACCCTGGATCTTCTGAAAAAGAGATCTGAACTTTTCTTTTG
>OVAN01016385.1:0-10635 GCA_900406275.1 Anastatica hierochuntica
AAAAAATTCCCATGAACCCCAACATGGGGTTCACTAATGGGCATGCCCTTAGAGCACAATTACTGCCGTCTCTTAACAATGGGTTCTTAGAAAAACAAATTAATAAAAAAAAGAAGAAGTTGGAGAGAGAGGATAGAAACAACTTTTAGAGTTCTTCTTCAAGAGGATATTCGTCAATTTGTTGATAGAAATCTAGATGGCGAAGCCGCCGTCTCCTTCACCAGAACCCTAGCAAGCTAAACCACCATCATTGTTGGCTCCTCCGGCGCCAGTAGTGGCGCCGGAATTTCTATCCCTTTCTCTCTTTTTCTAGTTGCCTTCGAAATCAGCTTTTTCACTCACTGATATGCTCGTTTCTCTGGTTTGTGGGTTTTACCCTTCTTGGAGCAACGGCGAGGCGAGATTGGAAGAAGGAGGTTCTCGGAGGTCGAATTTTAGGGTTCCTGAGGTTTTGATTAGGGCGATTTTCAGTTTCCAGGCTCTGCCAAGCTTCGGAGATGTTCCTTTATCTTCTACGGAGGATCTCTCACAGATGGTTGTAGCAGCCATGGCGACCCTGTTTTCGATTAGATTTCAGACTTAAGAAGGCAGAGGTTTAGGCTTTTGTTATTTCGTTTTCCCTTAGTCTGAGTCGTGGTGTGTTTGCGTCGTTGGTTTGGTGTTGATCTCCGGATGCACATGTAGATGGTGTGGAGACCAAATCTCATTGACTTAGCTGGTCTCACATCAGACGTCATGTTGCACCTACGGTTCTCGCCAGCATTCAATCCCTAGTCTTTTTTACAGGTTTAGTGTTTGTTTTTGATCCTTTATTTAGTTTCGCGACTGAGGTTGTGGTATTGGCAAAAGTGTGTCTAAGGTTCAACCTCTTGGAGCCAAAGGGCCTTGCTCGCGAAAGTGGTAGTGGTGGGTTCTAGGTTCGTCACTTGGATGGTATCTTGTTGCTTTGGTAGCTACGATTCTTATTTTGAAGTTTCTTTTGAGGCTTTAGGCTGAGGAAAAAGGCAAAGCAGTGGGTTCAGTTACTAGCTCTTCTCTTTGCGGGAGGTGACCAACTTTAGTTCGTGGTTCGCTTTGGTTGGGTTCGCGAGGGTTTATGTTAAGAGCTGCTAGCCCTCTTTGGCGTTTTCCCATCCACTTTCAAGCTTTATCTTGAGTCTACTTCCTTATGCGAGTTTTGTTTCTTAGGAGAAGATGAGCTCAAGTGGTTATTGGCTTACGATCCGTTTCAGTATGGCCTTCATCTCCGCCGCAGTGAGTTTCGGTTGTTCTCGAAAGTTTACAATAGATTGGTTTACCTAAAGTCTCATGTTTCTCGGCTCGTCTTCGACGTCTACAGGTTTTGTGGAGTGTTCGCTAGAGAGATTGGTTTGACGTGGTTCAGTTATGAGTCTTTAACTCTTTTGCTGGATGCTTTTATTTTCTCAGCTCATCCCTTTGTTGCTTGTTTTATCTTTTATTTGGTTTTAATGTTTTAAGTTTGTTTATGGAGTTTATCTATTAAACCGCTTTTACAAAAAAAAATAATCTATTAAACCGTCGACTCTTGGCTTCGGGATTGTATCCACTAAATCGCCGGCTTGTGGCTCTGGGATTGAGATCACTCAATCGCCGGCTTTGTTCTCATTTCTAGTTTATTAATAATAAAATTTAGATGGAAAAAAAAGAGTTTTTCTTCAAGAACTTGTTTTCAAGTTTTTAAAAAACTCCCTTACACGTGTCAAATTCTCATTAGTCTACAAAACTTAAAATAATTATATTATTAAAATAATAAGTTTTAAGAAACTCTATAGGTTCTTAGCGTTATTTATGCTCTTAGAGCATCCACAATAATAAGTCTTTTACCGTGAGTATCTTACCATTATTATAATAAAATTTTAAAATAACTTAACTTTATAATTAAAATTTAATACTAAAAGATGTGGTATTCAAATTAAATAAAGACATTTGTAAAGAGAGTCTCTACATGAGAGATTAGAGTCTCTCAAAAAAGAGATTTTGAGAAACTCTAGTCTCTCATAGAGAGACTCTCGCTCTTTTTTATTAGTATTTTAAGAGTATAAACTTTTTGAGAAATTTTTGTTGGAGATGCTTTTAGCTTGTAATGGATTTGAACATCGATTTAAATTCTTTGATCCTTATAAATTATTTTCATACAAACTTATTTTTTCCTAAATTTTCGCATTATTTTTAAACAAACCACCAAAAAATCACCAAATATTAAGTAAAAATTGTCTCTAGATTAATATAGTTGTTAGTTTTATAAAAGAATACGTTAATTATTCTCGTTAAAAGTGGTATGAAGATGAAATTTTCAATATTCATCCAAAATATTTGTAATTTAATCTATTTACTCACTCTTGTGATTATCTCATGGTCTTCCAAATCTCTTCATGAAAGTCGACGTAATATGGAAGAGGTAACTTTTATAATCTTTTGAAAGGGGTTACATATGCATAAAATTTTAAAGAATCTATAAGTTGTAGGGCAATCATATAAAGAGAAAAGTTTGGAACAAAAGGGCTGGAAACTGTTACTTGCAAGTTTTATTTAGTCCAAGTCAGAGCATATATAATCTGCATTTATTAGAAAAGCTGGTTCTTTATTTTAGAATTATGTAATATTTAGTAAAAAAATAATTAAAATATTTGTAGGTATCAATTAACAGTTCTACATAAAAAAGCTCGAAAAACAAGTAGCGACAGCCGGGATGTACTCTCTCTCTAACCCTAATGACCCTACCCTCTCCCTCTAAACAGTAGGGCTAATCTCTCTCACTCTACTACATACTACTCTTGTATAACTATTGAGAAGAAATATAAAAAGTTTTACGTTTTTTTCTGTTACCTTTGCTCTTTTTTCTTTCTTTTTATCAATATATGTATATTAGCCTCAGCATTTTTTTTCAAAAGTATACGCATATCTAACTTCTTGTAAATTGTTGATGTTTTTCAAATTGTTTTGGTTTCCTATCCAAAACTTTTTCACAGCCGTCCACGTCCAAAAAAGATAAATTTACTAGAGAAAATGTGTTTTTATCACGGGTATTTATGCATTAAACACTAAATAGTAAAGTTAATTATCTCATGGGTAATGCATGAAAGAACGTGTTGCATTATGTCATGCTTTACTTTTCTTAACTAGCGTGAGAATCTATTTTGTTTCCAAATAACTTTTATGCATATTAGTTGTTGACCTAAAAAACCAATCTAAAGTATCTTCAACCACGATACTATATTTGATATTGAGATAATTTTAGTGTTGTTTTAACACTTAACTTTTTTCATCTCCAAACATTAAAAATCACACTGAAAATTATATTCTATTATTACAAATTGTGCACACTGAACATCCAGGGACGAGTGTAACTCAAGTTACATATAGGGATAAAAATTATATCAAATGCAACATCGATGGGATATGGAAGGACCATGATCCCACATCTGGCCTTGGGTAAATTTGTATTAACGAACAAGGAAAGATTATTCTCCTTGGAGCGAAATGTCAAAGACGGAGTCTCTCGCCTTTAATGCAAAGATGGAAGCACTGCTCTGGGCAATGAGGATTCTCATCGATAGAGGGATCGTCTGCCAAGAGTTTGAGACGGATTGTACTGAGCTTATCTCAATCATCTACAAGCCTGAAGAATGGCCAGCTTTCCATAACTTCATTGAAGAATTTCAAGGCATGAGGCCGCTGATCCCGAATTTCTCTCTCACTCTCATCTCTCGTTCTATAAATGTGCAAGCTGATTGTCTGGTCCGAGCCTCCCGGTCGTTGTCCCGCGATTGTACTTATGTTGATGTTTTACCTCTTTATTGGGCTTCCAATTTGGGTTGCACTTTTTAATTAATGTTTGGTTGGTAAAAAAAATTCTATTATTATATTATGTATTATGCATCTATTTTATAATTTAAATTTTATTATATATGTCATTTTATTAATAAAACAAGTGAATAGAGTTTAGTATTATGAATATTGTCATACCAAATTTGATATATTACTATAGTTGCACATTAAAATGATGTAATTTTTAGTGTTAGATTAGAGAGATTTTAGTGTGAAAACTAAATTAAAATTACCTTTTAGTGTCTCCATTGCTGATGACCTAATTATTTTTCAAAATAATGTTATCTTTATAAATAGGTGGACACAATTCCTAGTCACATTCTATTTCATCTAATTCCATTTGATTTTTGTTCCGAACTTGAAATATGACAAAATGAAACAAGCTTTGAATTTCCCAACATAAAGAAGAACATAAATTTTTGAAGTTTCATTTTTACCTTATATATAATATATAAGGGAAATATGTATTAAACTCTTTAATCAACCGAGTTGTTAACAATCGTATTTTTCATATACTCTAAGCTTCACATGAATTGTATTAATATATAATACATAAATAATAAATAATTATCATACAATCAATTTTAATATTATTAAAAAAGTAAAAAAGTACATCATATAATCAATTATCTATTTTACACTAAAATATTATTATTTAAAATTAATTCAACTACAAAATTTATTATTCTATATTTAGGTGATCACATAAATCAAAGGGTGAATTTGATTACAACTATAAAAAAAATATTCAGGTTTTTGAGATTAAAAAAATAATGATAAAATATTAAGGGGATTTTACAAAATTGCTTCTCATGCAGAGAGATATTTGGATATATCCAAATATCCAAATATCTCTCTGCATCATTTTCTCCGGGTTGGAGAAGATTCGTCCTCGAATCTTGGTTGTACGTTGTGTCATATCTCCACCTTCCAAGAAAGATCCTTCATCGAATCTTCAATAGAATTTGCACGAATTTTGCGCATTCCAAATTCTGCAGAAAAATTTCTGAAACTTGATTCTGCACGATTTTTGCACGGATCAGTTTTCTCATTAAATTTTCTGAAAACTGTGTACGCCCAAATTTTGCACGAATTGTATTTTCTTCAAAATCTCGAACTTGCCGAATTTTATGAGAAAACTTTTGGGCGTACACAGTTTTCAGAAAATTTTATTAGAAAACTGATCCGTGCAAAAATCGTGTAGACTCAAGTTTCAGAAATTTTTCTGCAGAATCCGGAATGCGCAAAATTCGTGCAAATTATATTGAAGATTCGAGGAAGGATCTTTCTTGGACGGTGGGGATCTGACACAACGTACGACCAAGATTCGAAGACGAATCTTCTCCAACCCGGAGAGAATGATGCAGAGAGATATTTAGATATAGTCCAAATATCTTGATTTACTTTATTAATTATTTTATTTATAAGATAATATCTTCTTTTATTGTTTTAGTGTTTATCTAGGGTTTTGAGATTTATTATAAATAAGGCTTTTATGCCTTAAGTTGTAGGCAGTTGATGATTTGATTAATTAAAGGAGTTTTTCTAAAAGAGGTTTCTATAAACCACTGAGAAGAGTATTCTCAAACCCTGCGAGCTTGTTAAGCCGAGAGAGAAGGACTCTCAAACCTAGTTTTGCGGGTATTCTCAGAATCAACGGATCTCTAGTTCTATCCCTAGACGCTTTCTACTGCATCAGCTTCCCATTTGTGGAAAAAAGAATTCTTTTTTAGAAAATAAGGGTAAAGGAAGTAATTTACTTTTGGGAGGTTAAAAATTTAAATAATGATTTTTTTTATATTCACCTTATTATCTCTAAATCAAATAACATTAGATTTTACATAAAAATTTGAAAGCGTCACTTTAAATAAAATAAAAAATCTATAAAAATATTATGAGGTAATGTAAGAAATCACATTCTCAGATGAAAAATAAGATGGATAATCTATTATTTTAGATCCGTTTGAACTGAAGAAGATACAGGAGCATTAGTCGGCCAATTAATACATCAAGTATACACATAGTTCGATTCATACCCATTCTATATCATCGTGCCAAAACATATCCAACCTAAGTAAAATTTCAAAACTCATACCTGAACTTTATGATGTTTTGGGTAAATATTGATTTGCCCTAACCATGTTACATCTTTGTTGTAATATGTCGAGGTGGATGCCACGTCACTGTTGTGGCAATGTAAAAATGGAACACTCAAAAGGACACCGTTTTGAGTTTTTTTTTTAAATGAAATTGTTTTCCTTAAACGATATATGTCACTTTCAACCTCTCAAAGTCTCCACACAATTTGTTTTTTTCTCTAAAATTAGGGTTCTAGGATCAAGAGAAGAAATCGAAGTCGAGATTGATATATGCAATGTCTTCATCGACGAATTTAGGTGAGAAAGTTTATCTCTTCTGGTGATGTTAACCAATTCATTTCATTCTCTCAACATTTCAGATTTTTTTTGAAGGAAGTAAGTGTTAACTTGAGGAGTCATGAAAGAGGAAAAGGGAATTTAAGAAGATGTAGATGTGGTGCAAGGTTAAATTTGATGACCTCAAAAATAGAAAAGAATCCTGGTCGACTCTTTTATCGTTACCCATATGAATCAAAGGAGGTAATGTCTATTTTAGAAAATGAAAAAAGTTTTGTAAGATGGATAAATTTGATTTGGTGTATATATTTTGATGTATGATAAAGTTCACTTGTTCAAGTGGACAGACATTTCCTAGTTGAGAGCTTGATTGAGAAGATTCAACTCGAAGTTATAAACAGAGAAAAAGAAATGAAGAATGAGGAAACTGAAGTGGAGAATATGACATAGGAGACACAAACTTGTGAGGCAGTGGTTAATAGCTACACAAAGAAGATTAAATCCATCAAAAGCGTGATGGGTTCTTACGAGAAAGTGATTAATGAACTAAAAAGTGATTAATGAACTCATAAATGTGAACGGTTCTTGCGAAAATGAGATAGAAAGACTACGTAACATCAAAAATATGATTGTTTGCGTGTTTTTCGTGTTCATGGTGTTCTATTTCATATTTGCATAACATGTGTGCAATTTATGATTTTAAGTTGCAAAGGATGTTATGAAATGCCTTTAGTTTTGTGTTCTTATTTCAGGTACAATGTGTAGTTATGTGTTCTTAATAAAATCTGAAACCTGTCAGAAATAGAACACAAACCTGTGTGGTACACTATCTAAATCTGAAATCTGTGAGAAATGGAACAAAAACAGTCATAAATCTGAAACAAGAGTTAACACTTACTTCTATCATAAATCTGAAACAAGAGTTAGTTATATCATATCCGAAAGGCAACAAAACCTGTCACTAAAGACCTACAAAGCGAGTGATAAACAAACAAAAAAGCAACTACTATATACTTCTAACACCAAATCATAACACACCAGAACCAGCCACAGGACACCTTTAAAGACTCTGTTATAAGTCCAAATTCAATTTTCCTCATCTTGTTCCCGAGATTTCTTCTTTGGCCTATTAATCGGGACTCCAACATTAGGACATCGTCTCGTGTTATGACCTTCGAAACCACACAAACCCCACGTCACTATTCTTCTTGCTATTGTAAGTTTTTCACATTCCTATGAGGGTCTTGTATTCACTTTCCTTTCTTTTTCTTTGGAGACTCGTTCTAATTTATACCCGAACTTAAACGATTTCTAGATTTCATACCCAATGTTGCAAAATTGTGCCTACTTCTACATTTTCGCTAGCACAGTTAAGTCTCCATTTAAATCAGCTGACCTCATCAACGTCGATCCGTTGTCGCTTTAATTCATTATGTTTTGTCGAGATAAATGCACAAAATGATGTCATTTTGGCTACAGCTAAACAAAACGACGTCGTTTTGGTCAAAAGGAAATTTTTTAAAAATGACAAAACGGCGTCGTTTTAAGTGCAACTAAAACTTCATCTTCAACCTCTCGATACGCAGAAACTCTCAGAAGGAATTTGGGAATTTTTTTGATTAGAGTTTGGTGGGACTCAAGATTAATGTTGGGGTCGAAAATAGTCACGATGAAATTGATTCCTAAAAGCGTAATGGAAACAACGTCTCTCTTTCGGAAATGAAAATCGTAAGAGGATAATCGATTCCGAGGCTCTTGTCATCTAGTCAAACTCCTCTCGATCAAATGTCAAAGCTCCACATCTAACCAACCATAAGCGGTCGCTTCGCAGTGTCTAGTCATTGGTGGACAACTAAACGCGAGAATAACGAAATCAACGTCCGAGACCTCCGAGAGATCTCAATTAACGAATTTCGAAGCGATAAGAAGTCACCGTGAACGACAGATAATCGCGTCGCTTTGGAAATACGAGCAAAACGAACAACGGCAAGTCTAGCCGCCTGTTGGGCGACTAGACTGACTAGACTCTCGTAAGGTCTAGTCGTCCAACGGGCGATTAGACTCATGACACGTCTAGTCACCCGGGCGGCTACACACATGCAATGTCTAGTCGCCCACGATTGACTAGAACACGTCTTCTCGATCTTCCTCTCCCTCGAATCCCGATTCGATTGTTTCTTGTTTTGTCTCGATTGGAGTCTCCATTGAAGTTAGGCGACAATAATCGTAAAGACTTGTACTTTTCGTAAAAACTTCATATCGATCGTATGAAACGATAACGGTTAACTCAAACACCGATATTATCTTAACTAAACGATCGATTTTACCATTTCTCGAAACCATCACCGCGGAGTCGTACGAAGAACGTTTCTCCGAAAGAAATCGTGAAAATCACTTGGTCGCTAAACGGCCCAGGAAGGCCCAAAACGCGACAAAAGTCCACTTACAATTTTGGAACCAGAATGGGCCCAACTGCGTCAATGATTTATCCGAGCTTCGCGAAAGATAAAAGGAAAATACGATAAAGTCTAAGTCTGAAGATAAATATGGAAAGCTCGTAAAGATAAGGAATATTCTCGAAAAAATGGAATATTTCCGCGGAAGGATATGCTCAAATCTAGGGCAAAAAAGGAAACGAGATCAGCTTACGAAGGCATATAGAAGAGAGGCTAAGGAGAACGAGGGGGAGAGACACATAAATTTCTTCACAATTCATACTTAGTGCTTTAGGTTTATTTTCGTTTTTGCTAGCGAGCTGCGTCTCAGTTAATTTTATAAGTCTTACGCGGTTAGTACTAGGATACTCGCCGACAGCTCTCGTGGCCACGACTTACCACCTATTGTAACGCTCAATGCAGATTTGGAATAAGATCTCTATTGCTCTATTTTCTTTTGATTCTCTTTTACTTTTATTTCATAGTATGTTTTCTTCGTACTTTTGATCTATCATTGTTTGTCTTAGCAGAAATCCGGGACCTCAAGGAAAATTAGGGTTTCCTGGCTTTCCTGACAGTGTGAATTTCGGTTCCCACAGTTTGGCGCTAGATGGAGGGTGCCTATTTGCTCAGGGTATGGATCGATCTAACTCGCAACCGCAAAACGTTAGATCGAACATGACTACGGCCGATCAGAACAATAAAGTAGCTTGTGACGGCGACATTGCCAATAACGACGCCCAAAACACTCCGATGACGAATAACACCGCGGTCAACGCAGATGCAAACACCGCGGCGTTCGAGGAGATCAAAAATATGTTCTTGACTCTCGAAAAGAAGTCGGCTGAACAAGACAAACTGACTAGCTCTCTCGCTAAATATGTTGAAACCCTAACCGCGAGGACTAGAACTATTCTCCCGCGTGGAGCTACCAGACTCCGCGGAAGAAGACTCGACTTTACCACTCCACGTGACTTACTCCAGAATGCGCAGGAAAATCCATCGAGAAAAGCCCCGATGTAATCACCCCTGTCGCGCCTCAGAATAACGTGGAAGATCCCCCAAATCCCGAAAAGGAAACGGAGGATAACGAAGTCGAGCGAATTAACCTAAACTTCAGCGATCAATCCGATTACACGGATGAAGACGCTAACGTACACCCAAGAAGGGTTAAGGGTCGCACAACACGAAAGGATTCTCAGCTCAATGAACCCATGACAGAAGAAGAGGAAAATGTCTTCTGGGTAGAGCAAGAGAAACATGCCGAGGAGCAGGCCAGAGCCATCAGCAAGACGCACCAACCATTTGGGAAAAAGATCTACGAAGATCTCGATGAGATTCGCGACCTTCGCGACTACATCGCAAAAACAGCGGCAGAGGTCAAAGTGATAAATTCGCAGATTCATCACGCGACCAGTGCCGCGCCAGAGATTGACATGCTCCTCGAAGAGACTCGAAAAACTCCATTCACTCCTCGCATAACCAACACACCAGAGTCTTTGATCCCGTGAAAGTTAAAATCCCAATGCACGACGAGACCTTCGATCCGAAAGCTCACCTGAAAACTTTCTAGATCGCGATGGCGAGATCCAAGCTCAAAGAAGGCGAGAAAGATGCTTGCTTTAGCCTCTTTTTCATCGAACATCTCCAAGGAGCGGCCCTCGAATGGTTCTCCCGTGTAAAACGAAACTCCATCGGAGGTTTCCGTCAACTCTCTTCGGCATTTCTCAAACAATACTCCATGTTTCTGGACAGAGAAACAGCCGATGTTGATCTGTGGAGCCTATCTCAAAGAGAAGACGAATCTCTCCTAGATTTCATGAACAGGTTCAAGATAGTAATGTCGAGAGTTAGCGGGATCAGTGACAAGGTGGCGATAGACGCACTCAGAATATCCTCTGGTACAAGTCAAAGTTCAGGAAGTAGATAGCTCTCGAAAAACCACGCACTATTCAGGATGCGCTTCATAAGGCTAC
>OVAN01016386.1:0-10635 GCA_900406275.1 Anastatica hierochuntica
TAGGAATCCCTCCGCAATAAAATAATCAAAGGGCGTCTCCACAATCATTTCAGCCGTAGATTCTGATTAAACGCATATCACTCGCCCGCAAAACTCGCCCGCAAAACTCGCAACCGAATCTTGCGAGCTGGGGGGCTAACTGTTGGGGTCAAAAACGGTAACATCGAAATNCCGAAACTTCCGGAGGCCTCCAAATACAAACTTTGAAGCGAAACAAAACCACCAAAAGCGTTGAAGAACCGCTTTGCTTTGGATGAATGTCTAAAGGCCGATTGACGCCAAACCTACGAACGAGTCTTGGAACCGATCGACGCTTGAACTGGTAGCCGATCTAGACGTTGATTGGAACCGAGCTATGTCCTTGGCGCAAATTGGCGCCAGGACCAAGCTCTGTCTGTGGTGTCAATTGGCGCCATGACCAAGCTGTGTCCTTGGTGCCAATTGGCGCCAGGACCAAGTTGTGTCCTTAGCGCCAATTGGCGCCAGGACCAAGCTGTGTCCTTGGCGCTAGTTGGTGCTGAGGCACGGATAACGTTCAGCTGTAGTCCGTTGACTGAACCACGTCCTTTCCGATCGTCATTTCCATCGAATCGTCGCTTGATCATCTCTCGTTTCGTCTCGATTGGAATTCCCATTAAACCGTTGTAATGACAATCGTGAGGATTCATCTTTTCCGTAGGATTTCATATCGATCATGTAAAACGATGACGGTTAACTTAAGCACCGGAAGAATCTAAACTATACGATCAGTCCTACCATTTCACGAATCTATCATTGTAAAGCCATACGAAGGATAACTTCTCCGAAAGGAATCGTAAAAGTCACTTAGCCGCAAAACGGCCTGAAAGGGCCCAAACCGCGATGATAAGTCCACTTACGATTCTAGACGAGAATCGGCCCATTTGCAGTAACGGTTTCACTAGGGTTTCGTGATTAAAGTTAAAGTCGGCAGGATAAGGAAAGATCTTGAAGAAGGATATATGCGAATCAGGGAAAAGGAATATTTCCGCAAAGGGATAAGCACGAATTGGGACGGAAAAGGAAACGAGCCAAGCCCACGAAGATCTATATAAAGGACGCAAAAAGAGACAATTCATAGATAGAACTTTTCGTCACCGCAAATACACTTAGAAAACTAGGGTTCTTACTTCGTTTTCGTTAGCGAGCTGCGTCTCAACTAGGTTACGAGTCTACGTTGTAGTTATAGGTATTCGTCGCCAACACTTCTTGCGGCCACGACTTAACACCGGTTGGGCACGCTCCGATCACGAAATTCGAATAAGATCCCTTAACTTTCTTTGTTAACTGTGTCTGTCGAATCGTTCTTCGTTTATGTTTTTTGTTTTACTTTAGATTCGTTCTCGTGTTCATTCTGTATTCGTTCACGTTAACCTGTTTTACGAATCTTGTTACTTTGTCACCATTAAATTTACATCGCTTCGCAATCTGTTTCGTATTAATCCACTTTCATTATCAACTTGTTTCGTTTGGTAATCTGTTTACCTTTTAGTTTCGTATTTCATATTTACTACCTCTTTAACTCACTGCTTGATCTGTCGATCTTTGGCTACAGAGAGTCCGTGAACCACATAACATTGACAGAGAGAATTTCGGTTCCCACAAAAATGTGAGTTCAAAATTTGGCTGCAATATTAATATTTAGAATGTAATAAATTCAAATGCATTACAATTTTGAAAGCTACTAAAATTTATAAACTAACATTAGAAGATTGTCATTATATAAATTATTATGGCAAAAACTAAAAGCTACTATAAAATTTAAAATAGAAAAAAATTCTTGCTACTATAAACTATATTATTACAAACAAAATTCACCACCATAAAGTATAAAATAGCAAAAAACTATTGCTACTATAATAAATAATATTGCAAAGACAAAACGCCACCATAAAAAATAAAATAGCAAAAATAAAACGTTATTTTAAACTTTATAACAGCAAACAAAGTCGCGCTATAATATATCGACCTATAGTAGTTGGTCATATTAACGCTATTATAAGGGGGGGGGGTCTATTATAGTTGCGGCAGAGATGACCAACATGGAAACGCTATAAAAACCCTATAATAGCGTTGATAGTGTGCTAACAATGTGCATTTTTCTTGTAGTGATGCAAACAAGGATGAAACGGAGATAAACAAAAGCATGCGAATAATGAAGGCAAAGCATCAGATGGTGGAAAAAGTTAATCTAAAAGAGAGGAGGAGAGGTCTCAGTTTGCAATTGTTCCTAGTACCAATCCAGAGCACTTTGAGGTAACTAATTAGCAATTGGTTTTGATTCGTAGATTTTGATACCTTTTACATTGTGTCTTAGAAGGGAAAAGTGGGTAAAGTTATGTATAATGCTAGCAAAACTTGGATATGATGGTGGTAAAACTTAAGAAACTAGTGGAGAATTTCTTATAACTTGGGTAGAATTGTATGTTACATGGGAAAACTATTTGGAGTATTGATGTATTACCGATGTAACTAGGGTAGAACTGTATGATACTTGCAGGATTTTGAGGCAATCAAATCAACTAGAATGTACTTATCGCCAACGGAGTACAAGAAACAGATAAAGCTGGGGAAAAGGTGCTTTGTATCAGAAGCTATTGACATGCTTGTGAACCTGAAACCAAGGCTCTGTCTATCGGAGAGGAGGTGGTTTGAGGAGCATCCCCAATTCAAACACTTCTTCCACATGAAAATAGACAATAACCACAAGGTTCGGGGAATGTGGATGTTGTTGATGCAAACTTCAAAAATCGCGAAGCGAAAATATGTGTGGTTCATCATCAATGGCATTCCCATTCGGTATGGCCCGAGGGAACACGCATTGATATCAGGACTAAACTGCCGCACCTATCCTCTCGACTACAAGTAGATGGGTAGTACAAATTCCATGAAGCGGCATTTCAAGAAAACAATAAGGTTGGAGGATTTGTAAGCGAAGCTGGAATGAATGGGACCCCATAGATACATTTTAAACATTGCGGTTCTATACTTTTTAGCAAGTGTGGTTCACGCACAAACAAAGAGCGGAGTTGGCACAAAAATTGTTTTAGATATTTCCCAAAGATCCGTGACTGATCTTGAGTTCCCCAAGACCTCTCAGTGGGGGTGATACTCGTACGATTACGTGGTGAATGATATCTCTCACACCATGAGTCATTTTAAGTGGCAGGTGAAGGATAATGTTTTATGCTCTCTTCCAGGTTTCTTTCTTCCACTGGAGGTAAGTAAAAGAGCATAATGACAATATTATTTTGTTTATTGTTGAACACTTAAGAAAATGTGGGTTTTGTAGCTTCTTGCTTTCGAGACAATTCTGCAGTGGGGAATGAAATTCAGAGACTCGGTTGGAGGAGCTGATCTCATTTTTCCAAGGATGTGCTAGTCAACATTCAAACCTAGTGAAAAGAAAGGGTTTCCTCTTTCAAGAATATATGAGGAACTGGACACAACTAAGGTGATTTTTCCTATGCATTTGAGAATTTGAGAATTCTGTAAAGTAGAACTGGAAAAACTAGGAAAATCTATATGAGTTTTATAGACATTCACAGGACATTAACAGCATCTTGCCCATCAAATCTGAAGTAGAAATGCTCTCTTCGATGAAATCACGGAAGAGGAGAACGATGTTGATGGCCATGTCTTGTTGTCGACTGTTGGGTTAAGCGTTTCGATGAAGGTGTGAAGGTCATTTTTGAAGACATGTACGAACAAGATGTTGCCGTTCGAGAAGAACAGGCTATAGAGCTAGCTCAGCAAATGCCACCCACTGAAGGCTCCACTTCCACCCCTGAATTGGCAGATGTTATGAAAAGCATCCAAAAATTAGGTGATCAACTCAAGAGAGTTGAGAAGAAAGTGTACAAATTTATGACAAAAGGTATGCCCCACTTGAGGCATTTGTCAAACAAGCTGAGAAAGGAAAAAACAAAGGGAGGTAGTGAATAGGAAATAGTTGATTGTCGGTTGTCAGAAACTTCTTTGTTTTATTAACATGATTATTTGTTTTCTATTTTGTTGAAGTTGTGCACATTTAAAACTTGTTAATTTAGTATAATTCATGCTGAATTGCAACCATAGCACAACACAAACCTTAATTTAACACAAGTCTTTAAAAAAACATAAAATAGTTAAAGTTTGAGAAACCATAGACAAGTCTCGAAAAAAACATAAACGTAAATGATGTGTATAGGTTTTTAATGCATTCTATAGCTCATTTTATCATTTTTTAGTTGCACTTAGGCTATACATATTGCATTTAAGTACTAGAATCCATATAGTTTCAAAGTTGTGTCTAATTTAGAAATTATTGCATTTGCATGCATCTTTTTGCATTTGTAGGTACAACCTTGAGGTGAACAATTTGAGACCTCGGGATGGTGGACTCTAGAAGATCAAATTGTGAATAAACAATGGAAATCAAGAGCTAAATGCATGGGGAAGAGGTGGAAGTAAAGGAGCCTTCAAAAGAGCAAAGAGGAAGCAAAAAACTTTCCACCGCATGTGGCTATCGATCATGGGGGTCGATAGTGGCATGTGTTGAACTGATAACCACATGCATAAGGCATATTGTTGCCTAATGCATGCCACTATTGACCTGTTGGTCGATAGCCACATGCACAAGACCGATAGTGCCATGTATAAACACAAAAATCACCTTCCTTTGGCCTATAAATACCCCTCAAACCTAATCTTATGTATCAAGAACCTTTTCTACATTTTTCTTACACAAAGTTTGGATTTCTGGTGACTTTTCTCTTGATCTTTAAGATCAAGAGTCTTTCTATCCAAGCTTGTAATTTGGATAAAAAAACCCAACTTATCTACGATCATGTTTTCTCTTTCTCCTTCTTCTATTTTCTCTTACATGTTGTGTGAGTAGTCTCTTTGATGGACTTGTGGGTGTTGAAATCTTTTTACTAAGATTGTAAGATTGGTGTTAGGGATGGTTAACTTTAGGTTTCCAAAGGATTTGGTGAGCTTAATGCTAGGTTTTAGAGTAGCTAACTAAGATCTAGACTTGTATGCATTTCACGATCGAGAGGTGTTCAATGAAATGTCTAGGAGAACCAAATACTTGCTATTTCAATCTAGCCAATGAGAATTTATTGCTAGGTTGATTATTGATTATATGGACTTATTCTTAATGATTCCTAATTGATTTATCATTTGTAAAAAGCGAGAGTTGAGTGAATGTGATCAATATGGAAATGGTCTATTGTCACGAGAGTCGATTAGGCTAGTAATGTCTTTTGTCTTTGATTTGTGCTTAATAAATTGAACTAACACCTCTATTACCGTCTTGCTAAGTGAATCTATTACAACAACCCTCGGTCCATCCTCTTAGTTCAATATTTACTTCAAGTTTCATCTTTATGTTTATGCTTGCTTTCTTTATTAAAATTTATTGCTTTCAATTAAGTTGTTCATTTCCTTGCTTTGTTTTCGTTTATAGTATTCTAGAAAATTCGGAAAAAACCCAACTTTTCTTATTTGCTTAGATAAGACATAAATGTGTATTCCCAATGATTAGATCTATCTAGTTAGGTAAGTTTCTCCGTGGGGTTCGATCCCTAAGTTCTACAATAACATATCAGTGCACTTGCGGATTGTGTGATTGTTAGGAAGCGGGCTTATAAATTTTTAAGCTTCCTTGCTCGTTTCTAGCCAGACGTAACAAGTTTTTGGCGCCGTTTCCAGGGAGCACGGTTACTAGATTAATATTTTCATTGAGATTTCGTTTAAGTTTGAGACTAAGCTTTAAATTTTTCAAGATATCTAACTATTTACCTTTTCCTTGTGGTTGTTGTTTTGTTGCAAGGATAATGAATCAACAATTTCAAGAGGGGATAAATAGAAGACAGAAGTTTGAGGAAACTATTGGTGACTTTGACACACCAATCACGAGGCATACAAGGATGGGGATAAGGGCTCCTTCGATCGAAATGCCTCACTATGAGATTAAATTGAGTCATATCAACATGATCCACAATGCTAAATTCTTCCGTTTGGACATGGAGAACCCCATCGAACATCTTGATAACTTTGAGAGACTATGCGATACGGCTAAGTTACAAGGAGTTCTCGGAGATTATTTGAAGCTATCTCTCTTCTCGTTTTCATTAGGAGACAAGGCTTCGCAATGGGAGGAAATTATGGTTAGTTCTTCTATAACAACTAGGGATGAGTGCAAAAAGAGGTTCATAGGTAAATTCTATTCGCATTGGAGGACAACAAACTTCCGGAATAACATTGCTAATTTTAAACAAGAATTAAAAGAAACACTTGGAGAGACTTGGCAAAGGTACAACGAATATGTGAGAAATTACCCTCACCATGGTTTGACTCAAGGGAGCCTACTAAGATTATTCCATAGGAGAGTTCATCGAATCTTTCGGCTTGCCATGAACACGAAAAGCAATGGAAATTTCGCAAGCCTAACTGCCGCACAAGGAAAAAATATGGTTAAAAATTTAGCTAAAAGCTGTGATGAAGAAGAGAACTTTGGTTTTCAATCTAGGATCAAGGACAAACGACTTGATGAGTTGAATGAAAAAGTTGATGAAATAGCATGGGTGATCCTCAAGCCAAAGAGGAAATTAAAGATCGATGAAAATTTCTTCAACCATCAAGAGGAGATGAGTTTTGTTCAAGAGAGCTACCATGGGAGCTATTCCCAAGGTTCTTCGCCTAGAAAAAGTCTAGGAGAACGATCTCTAACAACGCCACCACTCCAAAAACACCAACCAACTCAAGGGAGGATGAGAATAACTTAATGTTGAAAGAACTCATGGATGGACAAGAAGAGAAGAAGAAGGACATGAATGATAGATTCGAGGAACTCCACCAAAAGGCTTATGGGAACTACATGGAACTGAAAGAGAAGTATGAGCATCTTGTCAATTATGTGAAAAAATGGAACATCAAATAGCGGAGCAAGCTTCAAAATCCGAGTTCCTAAAGGGAAATATACCCATAAAATGTGAAGTTAACCCAAAAGAGTTGTGTAATGTCGTGAACTTGAGAAGCGGAAGATAATTACCTCCAAGAACTCAAGAGAGTTAGCCTAAAAAGAATGAACATGTGCAAGAGGAGATTAAAAATGATCCAATACCGCTAAAACAAGACGAGATTGAAGAAGAAAACAAGGAAGAAGAAGATCTAAAGTATCTAAAGAAATGCATAAGGATAAAGAGGAAGCAAACACAAGCAAACCTCCGCCACGTCAAAAGAAGGACAAAGACTATAGGCCTACCAACACCAACACTCGTATTGATGAGTTAAATCTGCCCTTTCCTCTTTTAGAAGAAAAATTCTAGAAGCTAAGTACAAGAAGATAAAAGATCATATGGGAGGACTCGTGGTTACCATATCAATCATGGAGTGGGGTCAAGATAATCCAATAGTGAATAAGGTCTTAAAGGGCATAGTCACAAAGAGAAAGAAGATCGATTCTATCATGGAAGTTGTGACTCATGAATGTAGCGCGATAATTCAAAATAAGCTTCCAAAGAAGAGAAAAGATCCAAGAAGCTTCACTTTGCCTTGTACTTTGAAGCATATGACCTTTGGAAAATGTTTGGTTGATTTGGGAGCAAGTGTAAGTCTAATGCCCTTGACAATTTCTAAGAAGCTTGGCTACACAAGATTCAAGCCAACAAAGATTCAATTGATATTGGCGGATAAATCTATTCGATATCCACATGGCATTCTCGAAGATTTGCCATTGATGATTGGGAGTTGTGAAGTCCCAACAAATTTCGTTGTTTTAGAGATGGATGAAGAGCCTTTGAACCCTATCATTCTTCGAAGACCATTTCACTCAACCGCGGGAGCCATAATTGATGTAAGAAGAGGAAAGATCGATCTTCATCTTGGAGATTTGATACTAAATTCCAACATCATGGATATTATGAAGAAACCAACTACCGACATAACCGCATTCTCCATCGAATGTCTTGATGATGATTTTACCGGAAAGCTAGAAGTGTTATACATGGAAGATGGCTGCTATAGTTTACAATAAAGGATCAAAAGCCATCCTTTCAAATGAAACCACATAATATAAAAGATTGTTTGGCGCTTAAACGATAGAATCAAATGAAGTGTTAGCATTGGAGCTAGGAAATGACGAGCCAAGTCCAAAGGAGGTTTTTATTTTGATTTAAATTTAAATTTGGAATACGATAAATGATGGATTAAAGATAGGATACGATAAATAATCAAAAAAATTTTTATGTCAAAGTGTATTGTTTATTGGTCACAATGTTTTTTGTGAATTAATTGTTTTGAGAATAACATTTCATATAAAAGTTTGTGTTTTAAAATATTTTTTTCTGAACTGGAAAGTGGACTATACCTTATTGATAGAATCAATATCTTGTCAGAAAATAAATCTTTTTAAATTAATATTTTGATTGGATTGTGATTATCTTTAACACGCTTTTAACCCAAAACAAATTTAAACAGCTTGAATTTTTAATCCACCAGGTTAATGTGAATCCGCAAATGTAAAAGTGGAAACAAAAATAGTATTAGAATAGTATTTTTGGTCCAACTATTTTTACTATAAATATTTACTTGAATCGTGACTCTGTGATGGGTCATAGATCTTTCAATAGTAATAGAAATTGTTGTTTATGTGGTCTTAACCTACTTGACTTTTAAAGAAATTGTGGATTTTTTTTTATAAATATTTTTCTATTTAAATAGAAGAGCAAAACAGTTTAGAACAAAGCTCATATGTTTCAATAGCCCAAATTTAGGCGTAGGAATAATAACTGCGCAAATAATATTGGTTTATCTTTGAATAAGGGCCAACAAAAGTGATATTAGTGCCGATGATGAAAAATTGAGGTAGAAAAATATTCCAGTGACGACGATGGTGATTTTGACGACCATGGTTGTAAATTTGAGGGTGTTCAAGCCATCGAGAACCATGATTGGAGAAGCTGGGAGGCTATTTTTGTGTATGCCACTCCATAACTCGCGATCATGTTTTGTATTTCGCGATCACTCCTACAATGATAGTCTCCGCGAATTCGAACCGTCGATGATGAATTCGATTATTGTGTTTAGACCATAAGTGATAAATGCAAGCTTACCAATCCAGAAGAAGGAGTCTTCTTTTAACTCTTCCTACGTTGAATTGAAGAAGATCCGTTAACACCAAACCCCAATTCCTTTCTTCTCTAAAACCACATCTGCGTGAAATGTAACTCCAGATGTCATAGGAATACTGACAATCGAAAAAGAGTTGAGAGTGACTCTCGTCTTCTCTATTACACAGGATACAAAAGGTTTCAGAAATGATTACCTATGAGCTTAATTGGTATTTAGTTGGACATCATTTGAGGTACGTAAGCCAAGTTAGGAATTTGTACCTCACAATCCCACCTGAAAACAATTGGGACATCCGCTTCATCAGAATCTGCTTAACATATTCAATATAACATAAAAGTTAACTTAATTTTTCTTGTAAGATCATTATTACAACAATACAATATGAAATAGTTATGACTTGGCTAGGCTACTATTTATAAAAAAAAGGAATGGTGTCGTGATTAGGGGTAGAGGCTTTAGAATCTTAGCCTTCATCTTTATATTCCTCAAATTTGGTGGTTGTACTCATCATCTTTCGGTTTGTCATTCTCTTCTTGTTCTATGTTTTTTTTTCCCATTTGGATCTTTATCCTCGTCATCTCCTCCTTCATCACCTTTTTTCTTAAACTGAAACGTTAAATGTAGAAATTAAAGGCAATAGAGTACTTAAGTTAATCAAAACTATAATAACAAAAGTATGAACACTCATTAATTATAAGCTCATATAATTAAATAATCTATTAGAGACACATAGATTAAAGGTACTAATCATGTCAAAACCAATACGAAAAAGATTACACCAAGATAAATAAAAAATCATATTATCTTTACATGAATAGACCTATAAAGGACTACATTTCATACATAACAACTACTGTTCTAGATTTTTTGTTATGGTATATGAGTGAAGATTTCAGAGAAAGTTCATGCCAAGAAGTTTTGGTCTTCACCTCCAATCAAGAGATTAAACAATCACTGTAGTCTAATACTCTGAAGAGAAACTAAAAATGTTCTAATATAACAACATGTTTCATTGTAAGACATTAAAAAAAGAAGCAGGAGAAGACAAAAGAACAACTAATTGAATAAAATATAATCCATGTTTTTTATTGAGGAATCCATGCCTTAGAGCATGTGCATTGCTAAAAACCCCTTTGGAGTTCTTAGCCATTTTTTTATTAATTTTTTTAGAATAAGAATCCCTTTGGGGTTCTTAGCAATTTTGGTCTATTATTGCAAGAACCCCAAATGGGTTTCTTAAATAAATTTTTTTTTACTTAAACAAAACCGAAATATTTTCGAGTATTTTTAGGTATATATTCGAGTATTTTTAGGTATATTTTCGGGTATTTTGGGTTCGGATCGGGATATTTTAAACAGATCCGAAACGAATCCGAAACTCCAAAAATCGTATACATATCCGTATCATATCCAAAAACTAAAAAACAAAAAAAATGGAGCCGAAATGGAACCGAAACGTATATTTTTAGGTATTTTGGGTTCGGATCGGGATATTTT
>OVAN01016387.1:97-10635 GCA_900406275.1 Anastatica hierochuntica
ATCAATTTCTTTTTTATGTCCACAATAACTTCCTGGGAAACCGAATCATCATTTTGAGCTTCCTCCAGCTTAGCCTTAAGGACGTCTATTTTTTCTTTACCCGGGGGAACATTATTTTTCCTCCACCTGGAGATCGAATTCCGACAATTTTGAATTTTTCCAACAAAAGATGGTTCTCTAAAATTCCTGGTACGATTCCATCCAGTTTCAATAACCTCTGAGAAACCTTCTGTTCCTATCCACCATTTATCAAACCGAAAATTATGAAAAAACTTCTCGTTCTTGTAGTTGAACTTTAATAAAATAGGGCGATGATCTGACCCAATCCTCGCTAGATATTCGACTTTCGAATGCCGAAACACATTATGCCAGTTCTCGTTTCCGACTGCTCGATCTAATTTACACCTCACCTTTTGCTTATTCCTCGTGCCTATCCAGGATAATTGGTCTCCTGCGCACGAAAACTCTGTCATTCCACAATGACTGAGCATATTGTTGAAAGGAACAAAAGATGCTGCAGATCGCATTGGGCCCCCTTTTTCTCATGATTTCCGGTTAACTCATTTAAATCCCCAATCATCAGCCAAGGCTTATTTCTGGTATCGCCTATCTCCTTTAATTTTTCCCAAACAGAAGACCGATTCCCCGCTACCGGTTCACCATAAACAAATGAANCTACCGGTTCACCATAAACAAATGAAATTGAAACCTTGAAACCATAGATAGATGCATTGACGTCGATTATGCGATTGCTAGAAAATAAGACATCTAGTTTTATTTCATTATTATAAAAAATAGTCAAACCACAACTTAAACCCATCGGGTCAACCGTGTACAAATTATGAAAACCAAATTGCAATTGAATTTTATTTAAATGAGAAAAAGATTGTTTAGTCTCTGAAAAAAACATAATATCAGGCTTAAACCTACGCCATAAATCTCGTAAACTATCCGCCGTCAAGTCGCTTCCCAAGCCTTGACAATTCCAACTCAAGATCTTCACGTATTAGCCGGTGGGTTCAGGGGAGCCACCATTCCTTTTTTCGTTAACTTAGTAAGCACCGACCCCCGCGTGCCTCCTTTAGACGCATTCACCACTTGATTTTTCCCTGCAATATGAGATACCAACGATTTAGAATTCAAAGATATCGAAATATTTTTACCCTTCGTCCCCACTCGCTTCCTAGGTGAAACCAACATCAATTTATTCATCTTTCTAGAACACATCCCTTTAAAATTACCCGAACTCTTAATACCCTTTACCACACTAGCAGACTTAGAATCCAAAGCAATACCCATTATTCCAACTGTAACATCCGCTATAACCGGTTCACTAATATTAGCAGAATGGACAGTACCTGAACTGGAAAAACCCGGAGGAAGCTCTGACTCCACTAAGTCAATCCTTTCATCACCATTAGAGCCTTGCACATGAACCTTATCTTCTGCCAAAATGTTCGAATGCTCTACCAATGCAACATCCTCCTTATGATTATCCAAACCTAAGTCTGATTGCAACTCATCATCAGCAATTACCCCAGCAGGGTCCTGGGATACCATTTCTCCATCTTCTACTAACAAATCATCCTCATCAAGAATGCCCTCTTCCATTGAATCCATAATTTTCCCATCATCAGAACCTTTAGCTACCACAACATTTTTACCTTTGTCTTGCACCAACATTTCCGGAGCAGAAATCATAGACATGTCCATCGGTTGCTCCAATATGCCAGTTCTGCCCGCATATAAGGGTTGTGGCCACACCGAGTTGCACCGTTTCGGAACATACAACTTAGGTTTTTCCTGAGACCGAATTTCCTTCGGATTAAAACGAGAATTGCCACCCTTATAATGCTTACCTCTGGAAAACCGAATCCCACCACCATAGCCTCCACGTTTTCTCACTTGATCCGCATAAGACTCACCATTCGCAGAAGAAGAACCATAGTCAGATTCGAGACGACCCTCTCGAGGGTGTGTATTCCGGTCTAGACTCTCAACTATCTCCATATCAAGAGCCCGTTTGACGGGTAATCTGACATGAGTATCCTCCTTGTGACGGTGACTCCCAGCCGGCGGTTCCTCGTTATCCCGTACCTGCTGGTGCTTCTCGTGAACACGCAACTCCGGACACACCGAAATGTCGTGTGTGATCAGCAGACAGTGAGTACAATACCCATTCAATCGCTCATACTTCAAACCCACTGTGATCTCCTCGCCGTGTTCAAACGGCACCACCTTGTTGAAAACTAACGGCTTGAATCCATCGATGGTGACCAAGATGCTGCCCGTTTCCGCATCGACCTCTTTGACTTGTCCTATAGCTTTGCCTACCACCCTAACTGTCTCCTCTTCCCACAAATGAAGAGGGATATCCTGTAACTTAACCCAGAAAGTGATAGCAGAGGGATAAGTCGACAAAACCACGGGTTCCCAACGGACGAGTGAGATCATCCACCCATCGAAATGATAGGGGCCATAGTTCAACACATCCACAAGATCACGCTCCGACTGAAAGTTGAACTGAAACCTCCCATTACCGAACTCCGCTCCCTCGACTCTTCCCTCCATAAGCCATATCTTCGGTAAGTTCGTTAGTAAATACTCCATTTGCTGAACCGATGGGTTCATTAAACGACCAATGAGCGTGAGAGAAAACTCCTGCACTCTGCGGGCAATACTAGCCTTGGAGAGCCTCACCGACTCTGTTCGAACCACCCCTTTGCCACCATTTACCCTGACTTGAGCCATATGTAACACTGCCAGTAAATAGATAGCAGAAACTCTTCGCAGACAGCAGAAACAAACAGACCGAAGAAAACAAGAGAATGAAGAGAAGAACAAGCTTTGACCCCCCATATAAGTAGGCGACCCATCGTTCCTCATAAAGACCCAAAGAATCGTGCTCCAATGAATGAGAGATCGGAGATTACCATAAGCATCTCGATACGATCCCACCAAATCATCAATCAAACTCCGCTGATTCCATAAACTGAAAGCGAACCTCTTAGTTTTCTTAATTGAGAGAGCAAAATCCAGCAAGCAAATCAAATCCGACACGCTCCATCGCTGGCCTGATCTGGGACACAAATCCACTCCATTGAAAGCCAGATCTAGCCGAATATCTTCCTCCTGAAAACCCTTATGAAGATCCCGACTCTTCTCCCTTCCGATCTGGTCCAGGTCTCCCCCATCAAGCCCCTGATTCTCAGTAAACCAAATCACAACACCCGACCCCCATAACCCTATTCGCCTCCGTGATTCTACCCGTAGACCGCCGGTAATCGGAGCCGGCATGAGCACCTTGGCCGCCGTTACACAGTGCCCTTGATCGCGACCCCAAAACGCTTTTTAATCGCCATTTCTTTTTGATAATTTAGGATTATTTTAATATATTTAAGACTGGAAAAAAATAATATTATATCAGGGTTTTTACAAAAGAAAACTCTATTTGTTTACAAAAAATATTGAGAATAAAAAAAGGTAACATCATTTTCCGGAAATATGAAAATTAAATAACCAAAGGCTTTTGGTTATTAGTATAATTTCCCTTAAAATATATAACATTGCTGGAAGACAATCCAAATTCTATTTGAACAAAAAGTTTGTAATATATACGTAATATTTTCTTAGCCAGATAGGACACATGATTCACATGCTCATATGAGAAGAATATAATTGAGGAAAGATAAGGCAAAATCTCTTTGTGATGAAAAATTCCTAACCTTATCACAAAAAATATTTGCGCATGTCGCCTTCTTTGGCCGCAATCTTCCACATGTTCGCATGTCGGCGAAGCTCTCTTTAATTCATTTTCAATGCTTTTTGTTACTTTCATTTTTGAGGTACAGTACTTGTTAAGTGATGTATAAAAGGTTGATAAATTTAATTCTGTTAAAAAATTCCCACTTAATACTTTATCATGTTATCAATGGGATATATTAGTAGAAGTTAGACAAAAATTACCATATTATAAATTGACCACAAGAGCATTTAAATGTTTTTTTTTGACAACTAAACTCACTCAATAAAATTCGGTAAAATGCTTGTTGCTAGGGTGAGCGATACAACCGTGATGCTTACATGGAAAATATTGAGTTTTTGACCCTTGCCTTTTTGGTAAGGTCATCTGCTATGATATTCATAGAACGAGGAATGTAAAAAATATTAAACACAGGGAAAAGCCTTCACAAAGCTCTAAACTCTTCTAGTTCCAAGGCAAAAGAGGGTCAATCTTCCGCGTTGGCAACCATCCTAATTAACTACATGCAGTCGGTTGCGAAGGAATACTCAACGTGTGACGTCGATGCCAAGCATTCCATCGCCCAAAGAAGTGCTTCCAGCTCAGCGTGGAGAGGGAATAAGTTGGCATGTGCGTTCCTAAACCCAAATTGGCATTTCGACTCTCCTTCAAACATAACCCAACCGTATCCACTAAATGGATCGTCTGCATTCCAAGAACCGTCAAATTGGCACACTTTCGTATTCGCCTCACTAAGATACGAGGGAGTTGGGGAAGGTATATAGTCGGAGACCTCATGGTCTTCTTCGTTCCTTTCGTTTTCTTTGCTCCAAAAGGACACTTCATGAATGGCATGGTCCACGATATCTTGGGCTCCTTCCCGGGAATTTTCGAAGATAAATTTATTCTTTGTCTTCCAAATAAACTACAAGATCCAGAGAAACGTGTGCCATGCTACCTCATCATAGCTTAGTTCCTTCGCATCCCAAAATAAGAAATTAAAATTTCCATATAAGGAATTGCGAGGAAATAAGATGGGGGATGAGGGAAGGGGAGCCAAAGCTCAAACTTGTCACGCTGAAGGACATTAAAACAACATATGGTTGATAGCTTCCTCCGGTGCCCCACAAACGGGACACTATTTCTCTTTACTAATATGTCTATAGTGTAACCTTTGGCATGTAGCTAGACTATCGTATAAACATTGTCACACGAAATGGTTTACCTTTCGCGTAGTTTTTAATTTCCAAACTTGCGTCATTAGTGTTGCCACTGAAGGTCCCTTAACAGGGTGGTCACAAGCTCGACAAGATAGGTTTCTCGCGATCCAGTATCCTAATCTAACGGATAATTTCCCGTCGAAGTGAACACCCAACTATATCCATCTCTCGAGAAAGATTTCGTAGGACGAATTCTCAGAATTCGGTGGATATCATCATGGGTGAACAATTCTTGAAGGCGGTCCCTTCTCCATAAGGTTGTATCAGGATCATTAAGGTCATTCACATGTAAATGGGGATATTTCTCAGCAATTATACCCTTCGGAAGTCTAGCCGAAATTTCGAGGATCCATGGTTCGCTCCATACCTACGTATCCATACCCGACCCGATATTTCTACGGAGTCCCGAGAGTAAAAGAGGTTTTCATCCAAGATACCCCTCTAGCCATATGATGGTCGATCAGATTTTTTCACTTTGAGTGAGCTACAGTACTTATAATAACGTCCCCGCAAAACTCTGCTTATGAGTGAGTAGGGAAATCAAATCAACTTCCATAGCTGTTTTTTCAGGAGAGCTAGGTTAAATTCCTCAAAAGTACGGAAGCCAAGGGCCCCATCTAAGAGTTGGGTACATAGCTTATCCCATGCTAACTAGTGGATTCCTCGACTATCCGCCTTTGTACTCCACCAGAAGTTGGCAATTACACGACTAAGTTTAGTGCAAATCACTTTGGGAAAGAAGAAACACGACATTACATAGGTCGAAATAGCTTGTGATACCGCTTTTATCATCACTTTTCCCCCTTTTGATAAGAATTTTGCCGACCACCTGTTGATTCTATTCTGGAGACGGTCTCTTACAAAGGAAAATACTTAAGCCTTGAGTCTACAAATCTTTTCGGGGAGGCCCAAATAGGTACACATTCCACCTTCCGGAATGATTCCTAAAGTGGACTTGATGGCCGCTCTTTCATTAGTTGGGACATCATGTCCAAACATAACTGATTATTTGGAAAGGTTAATTTTTTGCCCCGCAGCTTCGCCATACAAGCAAATAATGTCAACAATCGCCTTACTTTGTGCCTCATTCGCTCGAACAGAAAAATAGGCTATCATCTGCGAATTGAAGGTGTGAAGTAGGTGGGCTCGCGTGGGAAATCTGAATTCCTTGAATTCGTCCATTCCATTCTGCATTTTTCAGTTGTGTAACCAGGGCTTCAGTACATAGGATGAAAAGATAGGGGGATATGGGGTCTCCTTGTCTAATCCCCTGTGTAGGTACAATGCGACCACGGGGCGCTCCATTCAGGAGGACCTTGTATGATACCGTAGAGATACAACAAATAATCCACTCCACCCATTTGGTAGCGAAATCCATCTTCAGCAGTAAGGCTCTTAGGAAGTCCCATTCAACCCTATCATACACCTTGCTCATATTCGTTTTGATTGTCATAACTTCTTCCTACACGCAGGGTTCGATCTTAGGGCATGGAAATTTTCCTGGGGGATTACAATGTTGTTTGTGATTAGTCTTCCCGCCACAAAGACAGATTGTATCCCCGAATTCAGTTCCGGGAGGATACCCTTTAGACGTCGACCTAGGATTTTTGATAGCACTTTATAATCCACGTTGCATAAGCTAATGGGTCTAAACCCAGGCATATCTCTTGCCTTCCGGTCTTCGGATCATACATATATTTGTCTCGTTAAGTCTTTTATCAAAACTTCCCGAATAGAAAAATTTTTTCATCATATCCATGAGATCTTTCCCTACCACCTCCCAAAATTGTTGGTAGAATAGTGCCCTCACTCCATCCGACCCTGGAGCTTTCCCTGCCTTTATTAAAAAAAGTGCTTTCTTGACTTCCACTTCGGAGAATTCGTGAAGTAGGGTCCTATTCATTCTCTCTGTGACCTTCTCGCGAACATCCCGGATAGCCTGATAATGCCTTTAGGATCTGAGGAAGTAAACATCTCCTTAAAATATGCCACTTCTACTCTTTCTACCCCCACAACGTTATCTACCCAAACGCCCTCTGGATTGTTCACACCCATGATACGATTCCGAGCCCTTCTCTGTTTGGTGGAGGCGTGAAAGAAGCTTGTGTTTCTATCCCCTTCCTTCAGCCAGTTGACTCGGCTCTTATGCTTGTAAAACGATTCCTCCTCTAGGAAAGCCTTTCAAAGGCTTGCATTAAGCTCCTTCAAGGTTTCGAAAGGGGTATTTTCGTCTGACTGGCATTGGTCAATACGGTCCTTTAACTCCTCATTAAGCTTTTCGGTGTTAGATTGAGAACCTTTTTCCACCTAGATATAGCTTGACGACATGATTAGATACGATGAGAAAGTGGTCGCCTCTCAGAGTCGGGGCCACCCCATCCTTCTTGAACCGCCTCTTTTAGTCTCGATTTACCAATCCAACGCTTATCAAACATAAAAACCTTCCCCAATTTTTGGGGGATATTTTGAATAGTCACAACCCCACAATATTAAATACTCCATAGTAGTATGTGGTAAAATGTTGTGCCACTCTTCGTTCTCCATTCCTCTGTCCAATTTGCATTTCACCATTCCATTCTTTTGTTTCCCTGCCCATGACATTGAGTTACCCTTATAGGGAAATTCTATAAAACCACAACAATTTATCATCTCACGGAATGAGAGAAAAGTTGATTCAGATCGTTTGCGCCCTCTTAATTTCTCATGATTGTCCGTTATTTCATTGAAGTCTCCAATTGTAAACCAAGCTCCATTTCTACTAATCGCAATACGGGTCAATTTTTCCCAAACATAATCTCGGTATTCGATAACCGGATCGCCATAAACAAAAGTCAAATAAACGCGGTTACCGTCAATAATCATTTCAACATCTATCAAACGATCAATCATACATAATAACGTAACCGGAAAATCACTAGAATAAAACAAAGCTAGACCTCCACACAATCCTAATGGATCCATAATTAGTACACTATCAAAACCTAGTGTTACTTGGAGGTCTTGTACAAAATACCGACTGTTCTTAGTTTCCGAAAGAAATAAGAAACTTGGGGAGTAAAGACGACACATCTCCTCAGTCGGCGAGTAGTTGTTTTAGCTCTCACCCCTTGAAAGTTCCATGCTAGTATCTACATTTGGGGTGGTTGGATGGGTTATGGACCCCCATCGAACCATTCTTGGGAATAACCACCTTACTCTTGATAGACAGAAACACCTCAAAACGAAGGACAATTTTTTGATTCTTTACTCTGATTGGTCTTGCACCATCTGCCTTGGTCACTTTTGGACGTTTAGTGTTAATCTTCTAAACCGCCTTTTGATGTACTAGTATTATATGTCTAAAAAATATATTAAAGATTCACTTTATTCAATAAAACTAGATTTGTGGGTATTTCTAAATTTAGAATCTATGGTTACACTAGTTTGATCTATTTTTTATTACAAATGCAACTATATATATATATATATATATATATATATATATATATATATTGTCGTAGATCTCAAATCTTATTAACTCAAAGACCAAAGCACTATGTTCCCCCTCTGCCCAAATGATTCTTCACCTCTTTAGTATTTTGTATTTTACCATGCACGAGAATTCAGTTATGCACTATACAAGTATCAATAATTGTTTTTGAAAAGTGTATATATATTATCAACTCGGACAACGATATTTCGAGATGTGAATGTGATTGATGTTCACATGGGCATTCCGACTTCTTCGTAGATAGATTCCTTGAATCGTTTTATATGGCTAGTTTTTTTTTTTAACAAAAAAACTAGCCATATAAAATCGTTTTCTCTATCTCTATTTCGTTTCTTATTGTTTATCGAATCTAATTATAGTTTTGCTCTATTCGATCATTCAGTTATATACATTTGTATAAGTAAAATACACAAACATTACTTTTTATAAGAACAACTATGTAACATATTCCAAACGGAATATAATTTTATATGATAAATAAATACACATATAAAAATTCTAATAGCAGGCAAATGATTTTATCAATGATCTTAAATACTTTTTGTTAGTCTCGTTTCTATATACCAACACAATTAAAAATATCATTAATGTTGTTAAATATCCCATATACATTAATTAAAAAGTAAGGTTGCCACATGGCATCACCATAATTGTTTTTAACAAAAAATTATGACATGACAATTTAAAGATATTTGATTGGTTTTAAATTAATTTGTTTGCAACTAAAAAATTTTGACATGGCAACATAAATTCTTTGAATAAAAATAATTGTTGCGAAAAAGATTTATTAGTTAGATCTAAAAAATGTGTCACATACGTATTTAATAAAATCTTTATAAAACTAGAACTAATAATATAATAGATAGTTGAATAAAATATAATTATTGTCAAATAATTAAATAAAATATAATAAAATTAAATATGAGGTGAGTTTGTTACAGATCTTAAGCATGATGAATTTTAACAAAAAATTATGTCGTAACACTTTTATGAAATTTTATGAAATTTGATTGGTTATAATCATAATTATATTTTAATATTCCATTTAATAATCCCCTAGATATAATTATGACTTAACTTGACACATATCTTTATAAAATTAATTTTCAACCAATAAAAATTATAGAGAATAATGATGTATACCGTAAAATCACGTCAACAAATTTAATCTATACATTAATTGAGGATTTAGTTCACCCTATGTCATCATTATAAAAACATTTTATCTAAAAAATTGTGACATGCTTTCTGTTTGATGCATATTATACGCCACATATAATTTCAAATTTTTTCTCAAATCATATTTAAATGATTCATAAAGATACTTTTGTACTAAATTATATTATAAAAATATTTAGTTTGAAGGTTCCAAATTTTCTTTATAATTTACAAAACATTTCAAGTTTTAAAATACACTTTATAATGAATATGTATATTTTTAACATTCATATACTAATTACCAATAAATTTCTACAATGAAAACTATAGAGAATAATAATGTATATCAAGAAAACACGTTCGTGAATTTTGTTTAAGTCATAACTATTCATTATATCATTATATCTTGATTAAAACGAAATTATTAGTTATACTAAATCAAATAAATTACTAACATTTTGACGATAATTAATCCGCTCATGACGCGGAGAACCATCTAGTTTTAATTATTTATTGTGTTTAAAAACTAAAAGTAATGTGCAAAATTAAAATTTTATATTTATTTTCAAGAATTTAATTTCTAATGATGTGTAAACTTTTTACAACACGAAAAACTCATATATAAATATATGAAGATGCTCAAATGCTATTATAATATAGATTAACTAGTTATCTTAATAAGTTACTAAATGTAACTAATACAAGTAAACAGAGAATTTTCAACTACTTCCAACCAAAAGGAAAGCATATAC
This sequence comes from Anastatica hierochuntica, assembly GCA_900406275.1. Taxonomy (NCBI): domain Eukaryota; kingdom Viridiplantae; phylum Streptophyta; class Magnoliopsida; order Brassicales; family Brassicaceae; genus Anastatica; species Anastatica hierochuntica. The sequence continues at coordinate 10,460 of OVAN01016387.1, forward strand.
GAGATATACATTTTATTAGCTATGATATATGAAGTGTGCGTGTATGTATATTTTTTTTTTTTTTTGCACAACGGTAATTCATTTGAAGCTTAGTTAAAGATCTAAAGCAAAGTTGGACAGGGCAACTGATGCACCCAAGATCTCTGAACAAGAAAAGACAGACTTTTAGATCTGTG
>OVAN01016389.1:515-10634 GCA_900406275.1 Anastatica hierochuntica
AACGTTCTGCTCAAATACTACTTCTCGCTGCTTAACAATTATGAGCAAATCAATTACCTCAAATATCATGGCCAAATGTCTCCAAGTTTTCCTAATCTTCTTCAGTTATTTCTCGGTTTTATTTGTAAGTTTGTATCAAATACTTCTTCTGTAGATTCTCTGCAAAACCTATCTTGGTAAGCTTTGTTTTACGGTCTTTCTTCAATGAAGAAAGTGAACGAGCATAAGGTGGTGGTTGCTGCTGAACAGAACTCAGATGTTTCTCTTGTTTATTTTTTGCCATTGGTAAGGTTGGAAAGAAGAGAGAAAGGTTTCAGATACGTTACTTGTGGCATAAGATAATCTCTCTTAGCCTTTACTATTGTTTTTGTTTTTAATTTAGATTTCTTCGCCAACCAGGCATGTTTAGTAGATAATGGTTTTAACATTGGTCTTTTGGAATATGTCAAAATTTGTTATGGGGTTCTCTCTCAATTATTATGCTCTTAATTATTATTTTTTTGGTTTTAAATTATGCTTTTCTTTAATCGAGTCTTTGCTATAATATTGAAAGATATAATTTGGAGATGGTTTAAAAAGTCATATAAATAAAAACAGGTTATACGGCTTTGTATTAATTTGATTTAGAAAAAATAGGACTCATTCGAAAAAAATAACATATCGGTTCGGTTTCAATTTTTGTTTTTCTGGTTTTAGTTTCGATTTTTAAAAATAAAGCTCATTCAAGAAATAACATATTTTATTAAAGAATCTCGGTTCGTATTCAAATTTCGTTTAATTTTAAACCAAAATTAACAAAAAAAACTAAAATATTTAATTAATTTTATTTAATATTCTTGAGATTTTAGTATATTTAATATATTTCTTCTATATATTTAGTAAATATATTAATATTAAATAAATTTCAATTGTTTTGGTTAACCGCTTAATATTTGGTTCGGTTCAGTTCAGGTTCATTAATTCAATTTTGAAACTTTTATTCCATTTGGATTATTTCCCTTAATTGGTTCGGGTTCGGTTTGAAAAATTTGGTTTGATTCAGGACGGTTTAGTTCGGTTCGGGAATTTCGCCTACCCCTACTCGACCACTTCACCCACTTTGAAAAATTTAACTTCTCAGTTATAAAAAAGCTTAAAGCGTTGAAATTTATTTATGGTTTAAGGTTTTGTTCAAATCTTTGATTTATATCAAAAATAAGTTTTTTATAGTTTAATTCAACTTAATTTATATAAAAAAGTATATTGTTCCTATGTACAATTTTTTAAATAAAAAAAAAGAGTATGCAATCACTTGCCACAACGTCAAATTACGTAAAGGTGTAAAACGCAAAAGATAACGTCGAAATGCATACAATCATAATCGAAATCGCAAACGCACTCGCCTAATTCAGAAAGGTCAAACAAAGCTTTGTTACCCTTTTCTTGGTATGCTTGTCTTCTTGAGCTATTCTTTTCACATACTTTCTTCGACCGTCCGTCTCCTTGTAACGGCGGAAGCTACAAAATGAAACAGTAAAAGCATCTCTTGCTCTCTCTAGATCCAAAATTTTCAACTTTTCGCTTCTAATGTGATTATTCTCCTTGAACAACCTTTCGGGTTCTTCTCTTTTTGAATTTTTTGTGGGTAGAATCTTTGAATTCTGATTTTGTTTGTATTGCTTTGAGGCTTTGAGCTACTTAGTTTGTTTGTCCTAGATTGCGATAGCAGCTAAGATGAGTAGCTATAAGATATGAATCTTAATCTTAGTTGTTTCAATGATGGCGGTGAAGTGGAATTTGAGGTTGAAATACCAAAAATTTTGTTGATTACAGAATGTGGTGATCCTATAAAAACGATCGTGAGGGAGTTTATGGGGAGTCTTTTTGATAAGGGGTCAAATCCTTAAAATTTCCAGGCGTAATTTTATTTCCGCGAAATGTCAATATTGATGTGATAAACGATTATATGTTATCGCGGATGTCAGGTGCATTTTTAATCTTTTGTTGGTTGTTTTCTTAGGTGAGGAGAAGATTTATCTCAGTTCTGACGATATTGAGACTTCAGATTCAAGTGTCAGGGATAGTATGCATCACTCGGATCAATGTTCTCATTAAAAATATACGATATGGTGCATGTTCGTGCGTATAAATAGCACAAAGCACTACAGAATGTATATTTAATTAAGATAGATATACAAGAATTACGGTCTAAACTTCGGTTCCTATAAATATTTTGTTAAAAATTCTCCATGCCCGTGCATCCGCACGGGCCAACACCTAGTACACTAATATATAAAAAGTCATGAGTCACTCCACTTGTGATGATTTTGAGTTGAAATTTTGTGGTTCCTAATACGGTTATTTCATTAGATAATGTGACATCTAGTTAAATATAGTAGATAGAAAGAAAAAAAACTAACTCTGTGTGATTAAAAAATGTCTAAAATCAATCTTTTGGAAACATAGAGAATATAAAATATTGTGATACATGTGTTAACTATTTAAAACTTGCAAAACGTTTTATACAACATCCTCTTTTTGTTTCATTTGAAGTGAAGTTTTAGAAAATATTTTTCTTTCGATGTAAGTAATGTTTCAAACTTCAATACAAAAAATTAAAGGTCTTTGGGTTTTTAACTATTTATATTATGCATTGGTTTGTTTAGCTTTAGTTCATAATATTTTTAGGTGAATAGTTAAATTGTATAAAAATTTGTAGGTTATTAATTTGAATGGATCTATTTTAAAGGGAGACTTACAAAAATACATCTTTGTATTGTCTGTTTTTCAAAAATACTCCTGCTTGAAAAAATTTTATTTTTACACCTCCTTTTTTAATGAAAAAGACCATTATACCCCTAAACTAAAAGAAACCCTAATCGTTAAACCCTAAATTTTAAACCATAATTCCTAAACTTTAAACCCTAATAGCTAAACCCTAAACCCTAATCACTAAACCTTAAACCCTAAACCCTAAACCCTAATATTTGAGGTGTATATTTGAGAACCATTAAAAGACAGGTGTAAATGTAAAATTTTTTTTCCTTTTAAGTGTATTTCTGTAAATTAATCTATTTTAAATATCACTTAAACTAAGACAAAGGGAGTATATAATTCTACATTCATTACCCGCATAAATTAATAGATAGCTTAATGCATGTTTGAAAAAAGACCATTTGTAACGAGATTTCATACCGCCACCTCAATTATCAGAAACAACAAAAGAGTCAACCGATTCTGATTATTAATTTTATTTAAGCTACATGCATGGAAAATTTGAGATGCATGACTTACATTATTAGTCATATTTTAGTTGAAAAGCAAGTTATAACTTAGTTTTCAAGCCACCGTTTGTTAACAACAACAACATTTGTTTTTTACTATTCTTTTAAATATTTCTGAATTTGGTTTAAATATAAAGAACGGAGTGAAATTAAAAAATGAAAAGAATACATTTTGCAGTAAAATCTTTATAGTTGTGTCATGAATGCAGCAACTTGATTTGACTTTCTTTCTGAAGACGAAACCAAAGATAAGAACTAATAAATCCCATCACATTGCTACAAACAACCTTACATTGTGAAGAAAAGTAGCACTTCAACATAAGATAGTATATCCATACACACTTTTTTTTTTGATAATTAAAAGGGTTAAATCGAGGTCAATGATAAACTAGACCTAACCTCTGGGTGTGAGACCAGCCCACGGATAGACTCCTTCACTGGGTATTCAAATGGACCGAAAACAAGGGTCCATATCCGTGTGGGTGAGAAGGAACAATGTGTCTTAGTTTTTGCGTAGAAGGTGGATCGAACCCTGATGGTTTCCGTCTCCTTACCACCAGACCACAAGCCCTTCTCATACACACATTTTTTGCTTACAAAGAAAAAAGAAAATCCGTTTGGTACTCCTCCAAACTTTTTATATGAATCAATTTGAATTTTTTACATATAACTATTATCATATTTAATTTGTTTTTTTTGTAAGAACATATATTAACTCAGAGTGTGACACAATAAAGATCCTAATAGTCTATAAACTAGTAGACTATATGTTATGATCATAATTCATAATTTATCTCATCATATTCTTTGCGCAATTTTTTAAAAACATGTTCAACAACAACAAAAAATAATTTAACATCGTTTCATGCTAGCATTAACTAAAACATAACAGCAGTGTAGTTCATTGTATTTTGGTATAAGAATTTCTCTTGATTTTTCTCTTAAATTTTAAGAATAGTTTCTTTTTGACACAAAAAGGCTATTCTATTACTCAAATTTAATTATTTACAAGCATTTTTAAATTTTTTTACTAACCTCCTTTCTCATAAATTATTTATCACTCCATCAAAATTAGTTTGTTTAGTAAGTTTGATATTAATAGGCTTGAGAAACAAAAGTTTCAAGTATCGTGCACACACCCCCCTATTCTCATGGGTGAACTACCTAATTAATAACAATTTTTTAAAAAAATGGAAAATGCCAAAATGGTGAAAGTACTTTGATCAAATAGTAAGTTGTGACGTTTCAAAGTCACCCGCATAAAGCAAAAAAGAGATTAAACTCAAAGTAAATTCTATCTTTAATCCCTTCCAAGATTAGAGAAAAGATATACAACTCCATTTATATAACATTCATCACCTTATACGTATCACCATCTCTCTCTCTCTCTCTCTCCCTCGTTATATATATAACTCCAAAACAATCATTGATCAAAATCCAAGAAACCCATTTCACAGATTTTTCTTTTAGTGGAATCTGAGGAAATGGGATTGAACTTTAGAGATAAAGCCTGGATATTTCTGACGTTTATTTGTTGTTCATCATTGATTTGTTCAATAGAAGCAACAGTCTCTTACGATCGTAAAGCTGTGATCATCAATGGACAAAGAAGAATCCTTCTCTCAGGTTCCATTCACTATCCAAGAAGCACCCCTGAGGTAAACAATCTTTGTTTACATCACACAGTTTCTTTCTTTTTTTAAAAAAATTCAATATTGAAAATTTAACTTTCAATGGATTTTTATAACTTATGATTAAAGTTTTCTTTAATGTGGCATTTCTAAGCTCTTTCCTTCACATGGGTTTTTTTGCTTTTTATTTACATAATCTATTCAAAAATTGTTGTTAAATTCAAAAAATTTAAATGATTCATTAAATGCTCTGTTTTGGTTATAGATGTGGCCTGGACTTATACAAAAAGCCAAAGAAGGAGGCTTGGATGTTATAGAGACTTATGTCTTTTGGAATGGCCATGAACCTTCTCCTGGAAATGTAATTACAAGATTAATAATAATCTATTTTTGTATTTTAAGTTCTCTCACAATTCTCTCATCTAAATTTTTATTTATTATTTTCTGTCCAGTATTATTTTGGGGACAGATACGATTTGGTTAAGTTTATAAAGTTGGTACACCAAGCTGGTCTCTATGTTAATCTCAGAATTGGCCCTTATGTTTGTGCTGAATGGAACTTTGGGTAAATATAAAAACTCACTAATTTCCTAATTTGTTTTAATTATTTGTTATGAAAAATTTATTTATTGACTATTTTTAACTATTTTGTAGGGGATTTCCGGTTTGGCTCAAATTTGTTCCCGGTATAGCATTTAGGACCGATAATGAACCCTTTAAGGTTTAAACACTAAATAAAACTCACTTTTTCTTCTTATATATAAATATTTATTTAATGAAAAATATTGATTAAATTCTAAAATGATATTGAAAAGGCTGCAATGAAGAAATTCACTGAAAAGATTGTATGGATGATGAAAGCAGAAAGGTTGTTCCAAACCCAAGGAGGACCCATTATTCTTGCACAGGTTTGTTTCATATATTGTTGCTTGTTACATTAAATATCATTAACCAATGATTAAACAAGAAAGGGCCCAAAATTTAAAAGTGTTTCTTAAGAAAAAAACATTTAAAAAAAATTGGACAGATTGAGAATGAATATGGACCAGTGGAATGGGAAATAGGAGCAGCAGGAAAGGCTTATACAAAATGGGTAGCTCAAATGGCATTAGGACTCTCCACAGGTGTTCCATGGCTTATGTGCAAGCAAGAAGATGCTCCTTTTCCTATTGTATGTTCTTTTCTTTTCCTTATTTCTTATCATAAAATATATTTGGCAAAGAAAATAATTATATTTTGTTATAGAAAAAGGTCATGTTTCAAAAATGTGAAATCTCTACTTCATGATTTTTTTACAATTTTTGGTTTAGTTTTGGGTTTTTGTTATCTAAAATGTAGCGAATTCGATTTCTAACTCGGTTTTGGTTTTATTAAAGTATATAACTAAAAAAAATTAAAATAGTTTGATTTTTCTTATCTTTAGTTTTCGGTATAATTAAGAATAACTAAACTATATATGGAATTCTAAATTCCCTCTATTTTCGATGATGTTTTTAACACAAATTATAGATAGACACATGCAATGGTTATTACTGTGAGAATTTCAAACCAAATTCAAACAACAAGCCAAAGATGTGGACAGAGAACTGGACTGGTTGGTAAGTCACAACATCAATATGTTTTTTTTCGCCGAAATTCATTTCATTAGATTGGTAATGAATTTTCCGTTGGAGAAAGTCGATTGGAACCAAAGTGCTTACATGGATAGATAAACAACCGTTTAATATTGTTTTTTTGGCAAGATTATCGGATACAGAAATCAAATCATTAATTTTAAATTAAATATAAAACATATATTATGAGAGATCAACTTTCATATTTTTTTTAAAAAAACACGTAAAATAATATTTGATCTATAAATTAAATATCAGGTACACAGAGTTTGGAGGTGCGGTACCGTATAGACCAGTGGAAGATATTGCATACTCTGTTGCACGATTCATACAAAACGGAGGTTCATTAGTCAATTACTATATGGTAAAAATATTATCTAACAAAGTTACATATAAATGCACATCAACTTTTGGATCAATGTGTGTTTGTATATACTCTTTTATAGTATCATGGAGGAACGAATTTCGACAGAACAGCCGGTGAATTCATGGCCTCAAGCTATGATTACGATGCTCCTCTCGATGAATACGGTACTAATCAAAACTCAAAACACACAATAAATATGTCTGAGTGATGAACTATTCTGATTAAGTTTACTTTCAAAAAGGCTTAACAAGAGAACCAAAGTATAGTCACTTGAAAGCATTGCATAAAGTCATCAAACTCAGTGAGCCAGCTTTAGTTTCTGCTGATGCTACCGTCACATCACTTGGAGCTAAACAAGAAGTAAACATCAAAGCTTTTTTTTAAAAAAAAATTGGCCAACCAAAGAAATCTCCTGACATTGAATGTTGCTTTTCAGGCTCATGTGTTCCAGTCTAAATCATCTTGTGCTGCGTTTCTATCGAACAACGATCAGAATTCTGCAGCGAGAGTTATGTTCCGTGGATTCCCGTATGATTTGCCACCATGGTCAGTTAGTATTTTACCCGATTGCAAAACAGAGTATTACAACACCGCAAAGGTAAGAAGACAAAAGAACAAAAACTTATTATAAGAAATAACTTTTCTTGATGACCACTCATGTGTTTTTGAATAAACAGGTTAATGCGCCAGGCGTTCACCGGAACATGGTTCCTACTGGTACTAAATTCGCTTGGGAATCCTATAGCGAAGCAACTCCTACCGCGAATGAAGCTGGTACATTTGCGAGAAACGGACTTGTGGAACAGATAAGCATGACTTGGGACAAGTCTGACTACTTATGGTATCTAACAGAGTGAGTACAACAAACAATGAAACTCTCTTGATGTGTACCAAATATTCAGTAATGGAAATAAACTCGTGCTCTGTTTCTTTCTGTGGGTATTTTTTTTACTCAGTATTACAATCGGTTCGGGAGAAGGATTTTTGAAGACTGGTGATTACCCTCTTCTTACAATTTGGTCAGCTGGACATGCTCTTCATGTGTTTGTCAATGGACAGCTTGTAGGTAATATATAAAAGAACCGATCGAAGCGTCTTCCTTCTTTCTCTTGTTTTGTAACTTGACAACATTGTTGGTATATCTCTGTTTTTTAGGAAGTGCTTATGGAAGACTTGACCACCCAAAAATAACCTTTAGTCAGAAGATCAAACTAAACGCAGGCGTCAACAAGCTTGCTCTGTTGAGTATTGCAGTGGGTCTCCCGGTTAGTTTCTGATGGATATTTGACTCTACTATGCGGTTTTTGTGGCTATAAGTCAAGTCCTGAGCTTTGTGGCTTTTGGTTTTCTTGCAGAATGTCGGTGTGCATTTCGAACAGTGGAATAAAGGGGTTCTTGGTCCAGTTACACTAAAGGGAGTTAACTCGGGAACATGGGACATGTCGAAATGGAAATGGTCTTACAAGGTCCTCCTTAAAATTCAGCCAAAACCAACTTTGACGTTCTGAGTTTCTTAGTATCATAACAACGGGTTAAAAAAATGTGATTTGAACAGATTGGTGTTAAAGGTGAAGGTTTGAGTCTTCATACAGAAACAGGGAGTTCCTCAGTGAGATGGAATCAAGGATCACTAGTTGTCAAGAAGCAACCATTGACTTGGTACAAGGTAAAGAGAAAAACACACAACGAATGATGTCATGTCTATAAACCAAAATCAGAACTGAAAAAAAAAAACCGTTCTCTTTTGTGTTTTTGCAAGTCTACTTTTGCAACACCAGCAGGAAACGAACCATTGGCTTTGGACATGAACACAATGGGGAAAGGTCAAGTTTGGATCAACGGTCGAAACATAGGACGTCATTGGGCTGGTTATAAAACTCAAGGGAACTGTGGACGTTGCAACTACGCAGGAACTTACAACGCAAAGAAATGTCTAAGTAACTGCGGTGAAGCTTCTCAAAGATGGTATGAATAAAACTTAACTTCTTCTTTGTGTTTGTTTTCATCTTATAGTCCAAATCTTGATTCATAAGAGTTTTGTTTGTTCCTCATTTTTTTTGTAGGTACCATGTACCTCGTTCATGGCTTAAGCCTCAAAACGTTATAGTAGTGTTTGAAGAATGGGGTGGTGATCCTTATGGAATCTCACTAGTTAAAAGAACATGAAAGCTTCTTCCGGTTCCAACATTTTCGGAATAGAAGAAAGTTGTTTGATTGTTTGTCTGTCTTTCTCTCTCTCTGGTTCTACTTTGAAGATAGAGAGAGTGTTAGAAAAAAAATGATTTGTGCAGTTATTACAAACAATTATAAAACATGTGTATATCAATGGTCATCAAATAAATTTACAGGAAAATCATACAAATGAAGGTTTTGATTTGGTTTACTATTAAAAGAACTATCATACCACACTACAAAAAACATGGCAATTTACATTGCTTATTTAAGGATTTAGCATTACTTTTTAAGTAAAACTAACAAATTAGCATTACTTAATAAAGTAATGTATCACACATTGATGTTAATTATATAATGAGGTCAAGTTTAACATTACTTAATTAGTATCATTTTTCTATGTTTTAACATCATTTTTCTTATCTTTTAGCATCATTTCCTTACATTTTAACATCATTTTTTTAATCTTTTAACATCATTTATCCTATGTTTTAGAATCATTTTCCTTATGTTTTAACATCATTTGTCATATGTTTTAGAATCATTTTCCCTATGTTTTAGCATCCTTTTAAAAATAATTGTAATTAAAACAAAATAAAACCCAAAATACAAAATTTATAAGTAAAAGTAAGGTACAACATATCCGTCGGAGTCAAACATAACATAGTAATATAGTAAGAGCCTTAGAAAAAAAAAATCTAAACAAGGTTCACCAAACACCAAACTCCAATCAAATTCCACTCTTTGAAATGTCACTTTTCTAAAATCAAACACCAAACACAAGAAATTCAATTATCAAACTTTTGATTCAATTTAGTCCAAATCAAACACCAAACACAAAAAATTCAATTATCAAAGTTTTGGTACCCGATCACAGTTGACACTTGATGATTGATGAAGACTACACTTTTTCTTCTCATCTTTTTCGGTCTTTCAGAAAAGACCAAATTAAGACTGGTGAAGACAAAAAGGGAAAAACACAAATACACACAAGATTCAACAATCTGAAATCTTCTACGAAGCCATTGCTTGTCGCCTACTTTTACTTGACAAGTTGTCCGATGTAGAAATCC
>OVAN01016390.1:0-10634 GCA_900406275.1 Anastatica hierochuntica
CCCATGGAGTGCATCTAGGGACGTGATCCTCTCATCTAGGATCATATCAATGCATCTCTTCAACTTCTTACAATCTGTTTAAACGTGCAGACAATAATGCAAAATATTAATGTTGTTATGTTTTTGGTGCTCAACGAACTTTGTTTTCTATCTTTTTTACGTTTGATTTCAGATGAAATCCTACTTTAGCATTTCAAAGACATAAGAGCTATTGTTATACATGATTACTTTCGTTTTATGTTACCCTAAAAAACAATTTATACTTCCAAATTTGATTTGGTATTTTTAAAGGAAAAATAGCTATAACTATATTTAAAATATATAATTTCGCTAAATTCTATTATAATACAGTAAAGTAACATTTTTATTATCGAAGGAAATTATAATTCATTAAATAATTAAATAAATATAATAGAAATACACTCTAATTTTACTCGGGGTTCAATTTTAAAACATAAATATTATAGTCTTCGATTCTTTTTCAACACTTTACATCTCTATTTGTTTCCATAGTTAATGCAAATTTCTTCATGTACTTGGACCATAATTATGCATACCAATCAAATTTGAAAATAATTTAAATTTAATATATAATTTTAAGTAAGAGAAAATTAAATATAACATCCAAAAGTAAAACACTACTATACAAACTAACACATCCAAAAGAAAATACCCTCCAGTTTTTCACCTTTCGTGGAGTGGAGATAATTCTCTAAATCTTTCTATATAATATTATTATTTTTAGCCTTTCTAAATCTTAAACGTTTATTCTTTTGTTATTCCAAAAATTCACCTTTTAAAAAATACATAAAAACTCTAACACAAGTCCGCGCGGAACCATCCCCTAGTATCATTTATATCTCTAAAATTAATTGTGACAATAATGTTTACCATAATACAAATGTGAATTAAATACAAAATGATAAACTTCCCAGGAATTATTATCTCTTATTAAAAATCAAATTTACACAAGTAATTGTTTTTTTAACTACACGTTTTGACATTTTTTAAAAGAAAATACATAATTGTATTGTTAAAAGTGAAGTGTATTAATGAATTCTTTTGATTGGTTTGTAATATTAGTTTTTTGATGAGGTGTGAAGTTTTCAAAGCATAAAAATGATTAGTTGACAACATATGGAGAAACATTTATGTTACTATAATATTGATTTAAAAAATATGTTTACATTAATCAAAAATATATATATATATTTCGCACGATAATGAGAAATAAGTTAATTTTATGTTTGAAAATAAGTAAATTTCATGTTGATCTTGTTTTAACAAAATTTCAAATTAATTAATTAGGAAACTAATTAATTTAATTAGGAAAGAATAAGATGGAAACAAATTTCAAAGTCGCTCCTCCTCTTTTTCTCCCCGTCCCCTCCTGCGTCAATCTTAAGCTGTCTACAAGAGAACTCTCTTTCTCTCTCTATATATATTTTACTCTTTTTTTTTGGCTCTGCAAAACCATCTCTCTTTCTCTCTCTAGATTTTGCCTCCCCTTCGTGTCTCTCCTAGGGTTTTCGTCTCGTCCACTGCTAACAGTCTATCGGAAGAGGCTTTTCGCCTCCGTATATTCTACTGCGACTTTCCACATCACTCTGCCATGGCTGCTGAGAAGCTTAGAGACTTGAGCAAGCCGATTGACGTCGGTGTCCTCGATGCCACTGTTGCGGCCTTCTTCGTTACCGGATCTAAGGAAGAGGTTTGTTCAATTTCTCTTGGTCTTTTGACTCGTTGCCGGAAAATTTTAAGGGATTGGACCAGTGGTGCATGTTTATGGCTCCGTTTATCGTTCCAGCGTCTTCTTCGATTGGCTATGAAGAGTAGGATTTAGGGCTGTTTCGTTGTTAGGGTTTTAGCTTTGTTTTGGCCCCCTTGAACCGTGCTTCTACAACTTATCATTGTCGTAGGGTTAATACTGTATTGAGTTACAATGGTTTAGTTGCCCACTCATTGGGTTATTGAACTCGCTTCGTTCTGTTAAGATCTTTCTTGGGGTAATTAATCCCCCGTGTTCTTCCGTAGTTTCGTTGTTCCATTGCGCCCGATGTGTAAGATTCACGGTTGATAGAGTTTTCCTGTGAGTAGCATAGGCTGGAAATATTAATCTTCAATCATAATTGAAGATTTATTGTTCTCTGCGCTCCAGTACACCTGGCAGTGAAATATCTTCGTTTAGCTGTGTAATAGCAACACTTGTGAAATCTTGTTATGACTTGTTTAATTTTTTGATTAGTGAATCTCTTAGTTCTGCTTCATTGTCAACATTCACTTCGTTTGCATCTGAGTTTGTACCTTGAATTAATCGGTATTACTCCAAAAATCATGTTCAGAGAGCAGCTGCTGACCAGATTTTGCGGGATCTGCAAGCTAATCCAGATATGTGGCTTCAAGTTGTTCATATTCTACAGAACACAAAGAGCATGGATACCAAGTTCTTTGCCCTTCAGGTATGTTTTATCATTATGCTATGATGCCTTTCTAGCACTTCGTACATCAGTTGTGCATGTTTATCTGTTGATCTATCCTGGCATGGTGCTGCATGCTATTACTTTGACAAATGTAAAGCAGGCAACATTTGCTATATGGTATTAAGTTCATTTCAATTGTGTTTATTATGCTGTAGTTGAAACAATATCAATATTGTTTGCGAACAATCAAGCTGTTTTTTAGACTCTGGGATCTGCTGATATGACCTAGGCAGAGCAGCATTGTTGTGGAATTAACTTCCTTATGATTTGTCTTTAGGTTGATCCATGAGTATTGGGCATTGAGTTCTTAAGCTGTTGTCTCGTTTATTTTTAGAGAAAGTTAGCAAAGAGAACCGCTTATGCAGAATGGTTATTGCTTGTAAATTTTGGCAAATTTTGTGTGCTTTTATTAGTAATTACTTATTAGTGCCTGAAATAGTTCCAAGTTTCATTATCCAACAGTAAATTAGAACGAGATCATTGACAAACAAATATTCTTCTTGCATCCACTATCAGGTTCTAGAAAGTGTTATAAAGTACCGATGGAATGCACTTCCTGTTGAACAAAGAGATGGAATGAAAAATTACATCTCGGAGGTCATTGTACAGGTACATTTTGAGGGCCTTAGGTTGTTTTCCAGATAAAACATGGAAGCTAGGTTAACTGAACTACTCTTACAATATGTTGACCTTGTAGCTCTCGAGTAATGAAGCGTCCTTCAGATCTGAAAGGCTCTATGTCAACAAGCTAAATGTCATTTTGGTCCAGGTATCTACAGCACTGCCTGATGATATACAATGCAGCGTTGTTGCAGCTTCTTTTATCTATTTTGTATCCGTAGCTAATGCTTACAGTTTTTGGTCCAACCAATCCTTTGATCTTCTGGCGTAACATAAATTGTGATGCATGCACAGATTGTGAAGCATGATTGGCCGGCAAAGTGGACAAGCTTCATTCCTGATCTAGTTGCGGCCGCAAAAGCTAGCGAAACTATCTGCGAAAATTGCATGTCCATTTTAAAAGTAAAATTCCTCGCATTATTTTTGTAATCAGTTCGCGCTGGAAACAATAACTTTTCTTCCTTTATTAGCTCCTAAGCGAAGAAGTTTTTGATTTCTCAAGAGGAGAGATGACTCAGCAGAAGATTAAAGAGCTGAAACAATCTCTAAACAGGCATGTTTAACTTCTTGAGAACCTATATTTGGTTTACGAATATTAATTTTAAACTATTAATTTTCCAAACTTTACTGAACATCTTGTTTATGTTTGTAAGTGACGTGTATCTATCTTTTTCTATTTGCAGCGAGTTTAAACTCATTCACGAGTTATGTTTGTATGTCCTCTCAGCTTCTCAGAGACAAGATCTTATACGAGCAACACTGTCTGCTTTGCATGCCTATCTTTCCTGGATTCCATTGGGCTATATTTTTGAGTCCCCGTTGGTAATATGCTTAAAATAAGATAGAATTAATGTTAATTGGTGCCACAAATGTGTTCTTCTGATATCTCTTCTGGATGTTTACAGCTTGAGACTCTCCTTAAATTCTTTCCTGTGCCAGCGTATAGGAACCTCACTCTTCAGTGTCTGACTGAGGTATTTTGGTTTTTAAGCCAACTTTTCCTGTTGTCAATTGAATGTATTATTTAACTTTTGTATTTGTTTGAATTTTTTCTGCCAGGTTGCAGCTCTTAATTTTGGGGACTTCTACAATATCCAATATGTCAACATGTACACCATATTTATAGGGCAGTTGCAGGTATGGAAGTTGTACTCTTGTGTTGCTTCTACTTTTTATGGTCTTGGTCTTTTTTTTGTTGGCATTCATTTCTAGTAAGTTAATGTTGGTCTACTCCATACTTGTCTTGCTTATGGTCGACACTTAATTCTCATGTTTGCAGACAATTCTGCCGCCAAGTACGAATATCCCTGAGGCATACTCAAATGGAAGTGGTGAAGAACAAGTAAGTATATTCTGGTGTTTGGTTTCGAGTCAGCTCGTTAATTTTGAATAACATATTATGGTTAATGACGGTCAGTATGTTATGTCACCTCTAGGCATTTATCCAGAACCTGGCACTGTTCTTCACATCCTTTTTCAAGGTATACCTTTTTGGCTTTTTCTTTGTGGGTTTAGAAATCTCATGATGGTTTTTTTTGGAAATTGGGATATGTATCATGATGGTTCACGGTTTGTGTTTGATTCTTGTAAATTTTTTAGTTTCCTCGTCAATTTCTTAATCAGCGTTGCATTTTCTGTGCAGTTTCACATACGAGTTTTAGAATCAGCGCCAGAAATTGTTTCTTTGTTACTTACCGGTCTGGAATATCTCATAAACATATCATATGTTGATGACACTGAAGTATTTAAGGTGTGTAAATTTCCATTACTAATATAATTGCTGTTAAGACAGTTGTATGTTTCTTCTATATTTTTGCCCGTTCGTAATGATATCACGGGCTTTACCTGTCGGTTTTGCGTGCTTGTGGATGCAGGTTTGTTTGGACTATTGGAACTTGTTGGTTTTGGAGCTGTTTGATGCACATCATAACTCTGATAACCCTGCAGTAAGCGCAAGCTTGATGGGATTGCAGGTATATGGATCATTCTTGTTAATTACTTTGTATATTGAATTATTTATACTTCCGTTGCTTTTATTTGGTTACTCACCTCTGGATTGGACATGCTTATTCTCAGATTCCCTTCCTTCCTGGTATGGTTGATGGTCTTGGTTCTCAAGTCATGCAACGGCGTCAACTTTATTCTAACCCAATGTCCAAATTAAGAGGGTTAATGATTAACCGCATGGCAAAGCCTGAAGAAGTGCTTATTGTTGAAGATGAAAATGGGAATATCGTACGTGAAACTATGAAGGACAATGACGTTCTCGTCCAGTATAAGGTACCAATATTTTCCCCAGTTCATATTTCTCCTCTTTAGCTATGTATATACCAGAAGTGCTATGATATAGTTTAGGGAAATTTTATTTTATTTGAATCCTACGCTTTGGCTATCCTCTTTGATTTTTCCCATTTATTGTTTCAATTGCAGATAATGCGGGAGACGTTAATTTACCTTTGTCATCTTGATCATGATGATACTGAAAAGCAGGTGATGATACTGGTCTAAGCACATTGATTTGTGAATATATTTGAGGATTACTAATTGGAGTGTTTATGATGAAGTATAGTGTTTTTGAAATGAGTTTTTTGGTAGGAAACGTCAGTACTACCCCAAAATTAGCAATTTAAACTTTGATGTGTTATTAGATATGAGATTTGCTTAGATATGCGCATGATAATGGTATATGCACATTCTTCAGTCTGTTACACGTGCTGATGTGAACTTTCTAATTGTCCCTTTAAAAGATGTTGAGGAAGCTTAACAAACAACTAAGCGGGGAGGAATGGGCATGGAATAATTTGAACACTTTGTGTTGGGCAATCGGGTCTATCTCTGGTTCTATGGCAGAAGATCAGGTAAACTTTTGTGAGAACGCAGCTTTGTTCCTTTTTTGTTAGGCAGTACATTCCGTCTATTAGCTAATATACCAAATTCTTTTTGGAGATAAGTTATTCAAAAATTTTGGCAGTGTCGACTTTCATGTTAATTGTTTTTTTCATTAGCCAACGTCATTTTAAGTTCTATCATTATCTGCTTGGCTGCTTCTTACTGTGTTCAACGTAGTTAATTCTGTGCCGACGAATAATTTGAGCTCCATGTTTTCTTTTTCAGGAAAACAGATTTTTGGTGATGGTCATTCGTGATTTGTTGAATTTGTGTGAGATTACTAAAGGAAAAGATAATAAAGCTGTTATTGCGAGCAATATCATGTAAGTTTCTTCATTCATGAACTGATTATACTGCAACTGAAATTTTGTCTATGTTGCTTCTCTTATATCGTGCTTTATCTTATATTATTCTCAATGCTGCACCAAATTTTTTGCAATGTTTAACTGAAAGATCTATGAAGTTTTCTTTTCGTTTTCTATTTAGTCTGACCTTTCTGTTCTTCTTTGGCTTTGCGGCAGGTATGTTGTTGGCCAGTATCCAAGATTCTTGAGGGCCCATTGGAAGTTTCTGAAGACAGTTGTGAATAAGCTGTTTGAATTCATGCACGAGACACATCCTGGTGTTCAGGTACTGCGTTCCAAACTTTGAATTTTACGAGATACAATTTTCAACTGGAATTTCAGCTTAAATAATGTATGATTTGCTGTTAAGATCTGAGATTATCTTCGCATGAGCCATTAGAGAGTACATTGATTGCATTCTTGCTTTTCATGTGGTCCCTGGTGCAATAGTTTATTTATACTGTGCTCGATTTCGCCTCTAACCTTAGATGGAGTATTCTTGCATAGAACTTGCACTGTTTCAATTAACGATGCTTAATACTTATGTTTCCTTTCCAGGACATGGCATGTGATACATTCTTGAAAATAGTTCAGAAGTGCAAGCGTAAATTTGTTATTGTTCAGGTATGTATTGCCGTCTAATATCCCTTTTCTGTTCTTCCATTATCCTCTGAATGAGTTCTTAGATCATTGCGCTTTCAGGTTGGAGAGAGTGAACCTTTTGTATCTGAACTTCTGTCAGGCCTTGCAACAACTGTTCAAGATCTCGAGCCTCACCAAATTCACTCATTTTACGAATCAGTAAGTTTTTCAAACACGTCTCTAGTGTGCCAATCAGAGATATTTCTGTTGTGATTTAATCGTTTCTCTATCTCCAGGTTGGTAATATGATCCAAGCGGAACCAGATCCTCTAAAGAGAGATGAATATCTCCAGAGGTTGATGGCTCTTCCAAACCAGGTATGTTGATTTAAAATGTGAGCGCTAAGCTAATGTTTACAAGTCTAGCTAAAACTGTTCCTTTTTATTATGTAGAAATGGGCCGAAATCATAGGACAGGCACGCCAAAGTGTAGAAATCCTCAAGGATCCTGGTGTGATACGTACAGTCCTTAATATCCTACAGGTCCGGTTTTTCACGAAGCATTATTATACTATTACAGGAATTATCATTGTAATAGCCCAAGTTTGTGCATCTGTTGGAACTAGTAACATGTGACATGTGTTTTTGCCTGCAGACAAATACTAGCGCCGCTACTTCACTGGGAACATACTTCTTGTCCCAAATTTCCTTGATCTTCTTGGATATGTTGAATGTATACAGGTAAATCCATAATACATCATTATCGCCTTAATATTTATAACTCTTTCTCTTGTTATTTGATGTGGGGGTTCATTCTATCTTCTGCATGACTACACCAGAATGTACAGTGAGCTTGTATCAACCAGCATTGCCGATGGGGGGCCATATGCTTCCAAGACATCTTTTGTAAAACTCTTAAGGTTTGGATTGCTTTACACACCAAAGACACAATTCTTAATATCTCTATTTTGCAAACTGGATTAATTTTACACTGTAATACTTTGCTATACAGATCTGTCAAGAGGGAAACGCTTAAGCTGATAGAAACCTTTTTAGACAAAGCGGAAAACCAACCACACATAGGGAAACAATTTGTGCCACCAATGATGGAATCTGTACTGGGTGACTATGCAAGGAATGTGCCTGATGCTAGGGAATCAGAAGTTCTTTCACTCTTTGCGACGATTATAAACAAGTATGCCCTTTATTTGTTGAGGCATGCCATAATAAATAAGAGCATACGCCATTCCTGATTTTTTCTTTCAAATTATCAGGGTTGATGATATATGCGTATTTGAAATTATTGCTGCGAGATTTGATTCCTAACTTTACTTCAGGTACAAGGCGACGATGTTAGAAGACGTTCCTAATATATTTGAAGCTGTTTTCCAGTGTACATTGGAGGTAAGGGATTTAATGGACATTTTTTCTCTGTGCTCTACGAACTGTGTCCTTTGTTGTCTCTTCACACTTAAACTACCGTTGTTAGCATAAAGGGGAAGACTTAGCACTTTCACTGTGGTGAAGGACGTGATGTAGTTTAGGTTGAGATATTCAATATTAATCATGTTTTCAGAAAGCTTGGATTCGATATGTGACTGCAAATGGGAAAGTCCTTTTGAATTATTTCACGTGGCACGTTTCTTTACTCACTCCTTCGTTCTTTCGGAAGTGTTAGCCTTTGTTGCTTATGTGATTGACGGCTGGAAAACTTAAATGGAGATTTGCTTATGCTTTGTATTTTTTATTGACACTTCTCATTTTTTTCACATTTCTGCAGATGATAACTAAGAACTTTGAAGATTATCCGGAACACCGCCTCAAGTTCTTCTCATTGCTCCGTGCCATTGCGACATTTTGTTTCCCTGCCTTGATAAAGTTATCAAGTCAGGTTGGTGAATATGTTCTTGCATATATTTTCCTCCATACAGTTGAAGGAGCTTTTTTTTCCTTAGTCTTGTCTCATAATTCGCTTATCTTTTTCTTACTGTATTGTCATTTTGCAACAGCAACTGAAGCTAGTGATGGATTCAATCATCTGGGCATTTAGACATACTGAGAGAAACATTGCCGAAACTGGGCTTAATCTTTTGCTTGAGATGCTGAAAAATTTTCAGGTTTGGTGTTTTTCTTTTAGCTATGTGGTTGTGGCATTATTATGCCTGGTCTAACATTTGCCTCTTATTGTGACAGCAATCTGAGTTTTGCAATCAATTCTACCGGTCATACTTTATGCAAATCGAGCAAGAAATATTTGCTGTTTTGACGGATACTTTCCATAAGCCTGGCTTCAAGCTGCATGTGTTGGTGCTGCAACATCTGTTTTGCCTGGTAAAAGTTCTTGCCTTACTGTTAGCTTAAGTAAGCGTCGTTTGCTTGGGAATGAGTAGACATATTTATCGATTATACTAATGTTTCAGGTTGAGAGCGGTTCATTGACGGAACCTTTGTGGGATGCTGCAACAGTACCCTACCCGTATCTGAACAATGCTGCCTTTGTTCGGGAATACACCATTAAGCTATTGAGCTCTTCGTTCCCCAACATGACTGCATCAGAGGTAAGTAAAAACTAAACCGGACATTTTGCTTGCTTTCACTGTTTTCATGGTGGTTCCTCTTTCATTTCTTTCATTCTCAAACCTGATATTGAGTATCAATGCAGGTGACACAATTTGTGAATGGACTATACGAGTCAAGGAATGACCCTTCTGGATTTAAGAACAATATTCGTGACTTCCTTGTACAGTCGAAGGAATTTTCCGCTCAGGTAAACCAAGTGCTTGCTTGTCTTTGGCAAAGCCCATTCATTCAGTTGGTATTAGAGGCAGCATAGATCTGATTTGGTTGGTATTAATTAATTTTTACAGGATAACAAAGATCTCTATGCGGAGGAAGCCGCTGCACAGAGAGAGCGAGAGCGGCGAAGAATGCTTTCGATTCCTGGGCTTATTGCTCCTAATGAAATTCAAGACGAGATGGTTGACTCATAAAAGCTAAAGCTGGGAAGAAGGCTCTGCAACCAAAGAAGCTTTCTTCTGTGTTCAATTGTAGGTTTTGGAAACAGCAAAAGTGTCGAGGGGAGAGAGTGACACACATTATTAATGGAAAAAGGCTAAGAAAACAGAGAGAGAGAGATGTTTTGAGGGGTTAAAATTAGTGTCTTGTGTGGTTAATTTGATGTAGTTAAACATTAGGGATCTTCTTTAGCTAAGTTATTGGATGCCTTAAAGCCTTTGCTTTTTAGTGTTTGACCTTCTCTACGGGTGTTTTTGTTCTCAGTGATTTGTGGTTTAGGTGTTTGACATTTTTAACTCTATTTTTGTTACTATTAATAGAAATTATTCCTTCTCTTTACTAATCCAAAATTGTTATTATGTTTTTTCTTGGCCAAATTTGGAGTTTGTATTATGGATTATATAAAAATTTCCTCGTTTGCCATTACAAGTTCTTTAAAGTCTCACGATTTTAAGCTACTAAGACCATGTCCAACGGTATGGACATACCGTTTCTTAGCACCAAAACCAATAAATTTAGCATTTGAGAAAAAGAAAATAAATTAAAAAAGCTAAGGACCGATCCTTAGCTAAGGCGCTTAAGGATCGGGTCCTTAGCAACGTGTCAAATTTTCATTGGCCAAAAGAATAATTGTTTTTTTGGGTTGGAAAAAGAAAAATCAATTCTCGCGAGTCGTCATTTGGGAAGAGGAAAGGCGATTTTTT